>JAODLI010016787.1:0-23348 GCA_027575585.1 Percopsis omiscomaycus
CCGGTTGGATAAAATCAGTGTTTTGACATCTTCTGTGGAGAGGGCAGAGAAAGCGTTTAAATTGTCGACAGGCAGTGTGGAAATAGAGGGGATAGAAGGAGGTGCAAAGGATTGGCTAATGGTGCAAAGGATTGGCTTTGGACCAAGTTCCAAGTTCTTCCATGTATCAACATACATAATAAAAACAAAACATTCAAATTATGATAGAAAATCAAGGATACCATTAAAAAGAGGTGAATTACAATATTTACAATGGGGTAAAGCAAAAGTATGCTTTTAGGGTACTCACCACAGCTGAAGGTAAGTGCAACCAACATAACAATGGCAAAAGTCTTCATCTTCTCTGACTTTCAGGACACTGCACAGCCGACTTCACAAGAAAACAAATGCAAGCTTTAGTAAGAGTGCTCGACAAACATAGCTTTTATACTTATTTAACTGGAGACATTCCAGTCTTTCCAGGATTGGGAAACCCCATTGGATGTCCACAGCCGTAAAAAATGAATACAAAAGTGTCACAACCCCACCCGTTCTTATTTTCCCCAGTGTCTAGTTCCATGTTTACAATTACAAATAGGTCATTCAGCAGATGCTTTTATTCAAAGCGACATACAATTACATGATGCTATTACATGGAGTAGATAGGGGTTAGGTATCTTGCTCAAGGATGCTTACAGGTAGGTCAACTCTGGGGCTTGAGCCTCCTACAGTTCCCAGAAAGTGTTGTCGAGGTCAGATATTTTGAAATGGCACAAGGTGTTCCCAGAAAGTATTAATTACCACATGTGACGTTAGGCAAACCTATTCTGCTGTTACTGGCAGAACTGTTAAACCCCAATGTTGTCTTAAGCACTCCTTCAAAGATTATCACATCATTAAAATGCTTTCTTTAATCTCATTCTCATAAGGCTTGATGAATGCCTCCGCACCAGGCAGCAGAACACAAAGAAAAATCATATTCACAACTTCACAACAAAAATAATGGATGAAGCTACAATAAAGAGTAAAGTGGATTCAATTTATTGTTCAACAGTTAATTTTTAAACCATAGGTCAACTAACATGATCTAGCAGATCCCAATACTCACGTACGCACGCGTGGGTGCAAGTGTGGGTTTTTACCACCAAATGGTTCAGTTCTCAGTTCTTCTGTCTTTCTTTCTCTCCCTCTATGGCCCTGTTGCTCCTACTGCATTCTCTCTTTTCCAAAAATACTTATCTTACACTGAATCCCACACAGGCCTGTACACACGTTTTGACAGTGTGCATGCACACCAACAGGTGTATTTGTATACCGGTCTGTTTCAGCACCTGGGATCTGGGAGATAGCCCTGATGAACACAATCAAATAAACCTCATCCTCATATACTGTATGATGCGCTGTTAATTATTAATTTCTCACCCCCCATTTCCATGCAACATATTCAGTACGTGTGCCATTCCTAAATGTTAACCAGTAAAGACCAGCAACAAACAAAATTACGTTATTATGGGATTATTATTATTTTTTTTTTAATGTACACACTCCTTGGTGGCATTATAGCTACCCCAGAACTCAGACTTTCTGCCCCAGTTTAAAACTATTAGAACTGTTTTAAATTACAATAGAAAGACAAAGTGACACAGCTTTAAAAGAAATATGAAAGATTTATTTATTGCTACATCTCTTAGTTCAGATCTCTCAGAGCAGCATTTGATTTAGTTGCAGAGGTCTTGTTTGCAGCAGTGGACAGACATCAAACTGGGCTGTGATGCCAGAAGCAGACAGTCTGACTCCTTCATACAACGCTTGAAGTAATTTGGTCCTGTGGAAACAAGAAGATACTCTTAAACAAGACTCCATGAAACATATAACTACATTATACAGTAGCATAACTGTGCTTACTTGAAGGGGGTAGAAAGAAGACCCTTGCACAGACATCATAAGAATTCTGACAAGTCTCCACATGGTTTCTGCAGCCAGTACCAATGCAGTTATTGCACCTCAGAGCCATACCTGCAAGCAAATTGTATTTTTCAAGATTAATCCTCACATTAATTAAAAATGTCAAGCATACATTTCCTAACAATTAGAACTTTTTTTTTACCAATAAAGTAATTTTCGTGTTCTAGTTCTAAATAACCAACCACATTAGCAGCCAAATTTAGGATTATGCATAATAAAAATAAAACATTAAAATGATGATAGAACATCAAGGATACAGTGAGGTAAATCCCAATATTCACAATGAAGTAAACCAAAAGCACTGTAGGGAACTCACCACAACTGAAGGTCAGCACAACCAATAGAACAAGAGCAAAAGTCTTCATCTTCTCTCACAGGACACTACACAGCAGACTTCACAACCAAACTTTGATTGAAAGCTTTGATTGGAGTGCTTGAACAATGCAGCTTTTATAATTCTCTTTGAGAGGGTTTAACCTGAGAAATTCCAGTCTTTCCAGGATTACGAAAATCCCATGTGATGACATCACTTTGTCCACAACAGTAAAAAAAAAAAAAAAAAATCAATAAAGCAGATAAAGTCTATTTGTTACTTGAATCTTTATCACAGATGCAAACTTGAATATGACTGATATTTACATTTGTACACCAACATTACATGTTCAGCTTTTTAGTATGGTTTGTACAGTATGGCTTATCTAGTTTCACTGAAATACATCACCTGTTTGCTGGACTTTCTCCAAAGTATTAAATAACATACAAAGTAGGACCATAATGTTTGATGATGAACAACAATATGGTTTCAGTATCTAGTCACTTTGCCAGGTTCTTTCTCATTGGAGTAAAGAAAAAATAATAAGCAGGCCTTCCAATAAGTCCTAGCAATGTACAAAGCCTTTTTTGGGAGTCTAGTGTGTGGCCCACCTTACAAAAAAAACACGTGAACCTTACATATACTGTAATCACATGTGCGCCATGTCCTGTTGACCTCACAATAGTATCAGTTTCCTACTAGTGGGAAAAGGCACTGCTTGGTGAAAGAACCATGGATTAACAATAAGAAATATCTCATGTGCCGAAACCCACACATGCTCTATTGCACGTACTGTGTGTAATTTGACTCACTCAGTTGCTTTGCTAAATGACTCAGTTGTAAACAGTGTCTGTGGACTTTGCTTTCAAATTGTACCCAACAAATGATCAACTCTATTATAGAAGCTGAAGAAGAGAACACACAAACAAAACATGCTCCATTAAATTAAAATAGTTTATTAAATATGTATATTATGTACTTGCTTTTTGTTGTTACATTGGTGTTCAGCATTAGTATTTCAAGAACTCTGTAAGCGGAAGTTGTCAAAATAAAAATATCAAACTGAAAAGAACACACAGCGATACATACACAATCTGCGTGCTGTGTGCTGCACACAAACTATTCCCCTGGATGCGAGTGAAACAATTTGTTCCCTTTTGACATATACGCCAAGTAGACAACCTGCCGTCCAGCCTGCCGTGAACTGCCATGCACATCCAATATTTGTCTAAACAATCTGCATGTTGTAATATAATAATACAATGCTTACACATTTATTTGAATAGATTTTTCCTTAGGAAAAAGAATAAATAACTTTACCATGCAAGGAGGTAACAGGTAATATCGACTGGATGTTCCTCTGAAGACAGTGAAAAGGGTTTTACTGGAGCTTCACGCTCAACAACTTGAGTTAAAGGTAGGTGTTCATTTGTCCCTAAAGGTTGTACATAATGCCATGGTGTATTCATGGACGTACATGTATACACTGAGTAGACAAAACATTATAGAAACCTAATTGCCCTAATTTTGAATCCAAGTGAACGCTTTAAGTCACCTGTTGAACCCACTTCATACAGTGAAGGGCATCTTAAGGAAATTGTCAATCAGATGCTGCCCCTTCGTGACATGGCATGTGTCAATCTGCAAATGGAGCTTCTTCAGCGGGGTAATGCCCGTCGCCACAAAGGCTAAGATTGTCCAGGAGTGTTATCGCTAACGCAAGCTCTCAATTTGCCTAATGCTGTGAGAATATGTGGGATGAGCTGGAACAAGCCATTCAGGGTGAACACTGGCTAACAGCTAAGCCAACACAACTAGAACTACTAGTACTGAAGTTAGCTTAGGCCTGGGATAGCTTTCAATGCCTCGTTTATTGCTCCATGATCCAACAGAGTGGAGATGTTGTAAAGATGTTGAAGGAGCTGCAGCATAATGTCAGGAAGACATCCCTAATGCTTTGTACACACATGATAATTTATGGGTGGAGCGTGTTGTTGGTATCGCCTAAACTGTACATCACTAGTTCCAGTAATGCCTCTGATAGTTTTTGATCAATAGCTGCTAAATACATAAATACATACATTTTGTCAATGCGTACTGTGCCAAATACCCATACTGTGTGTACTAGAAACATATATTATAATGTTTATCAAAAACTGTTGTCAGGCAGCTCAAAAGATAATGAAGATTTATTTAATTCTTCAGTGGGCAAAAAAAACAAAACTCAATTTCATTTATTTTCTATTCTGACAGAAACGCCCACTCCAGTTTATCCAGCTACTATATAGTATACTATATTATATAAAATACAATATAGTATACTATAACATATAAAACAAACATTGCACCCCTGATTTTGTCATCATTACCACTTTAAATAAACTTGACCTTTACTGCCATGGTGTAGTCATTTCAATTAATAAATCCCATTTTAGAGAACCATATGCTTTTGTAAGATATAAAGTTGTCAAAAGTTCCTCTAAATAATACCTATTCTTACATTTGAAATATGTTAAATCCACACTCGTTAAATGAAGAACAATTTAAAGACTAAGATCTATAACTCTTGGCGACACACTTTAACAAAGCCAAGGTACTGCAAAAATGACATGCGTTTGCATAGAAGAGCTGTAAATTGCATTTTAAGGTGGGTGGAGAAAACCACACGTCGGCAGTCTCCGTCAGACTCATTTAAAACACTGTAGGACATTGCATGTCATCAACTTGAATTCCTCGTTTTATTTCTTCTGTCACAAGGACAGTGGTTTAGAGCAGTTTTTCTCAACCTCTGTTCCAGTTTAAAATATAATTTAACTAGTCGTTGTATTTTTTCACAAGTAGTTATAATTTTAACTAGTAATCTAGTTAAAAAATACATATTTTTTCTGGTAATAACTTAGCCAGTGTGGGCAACTACATTTATGCAGAACAAGGAAGTTGTTCATAGCCTCCCTACCTGCATGGGAAGAAAGGGGGGGGGGGTCATGACCTATAAAACCCTCGTCTCCTGTGGCTCATGGGACCAAAAAGGTTCAGAACCTTTGGTTTGGAGTCACGGGAGAGCGGTTCAGTTTGTGGTTTCCCCAGTCTAGTCTGTGAGGTCAAGACACCACGATTGCTCCGTGCTCTGAGTCTGGACGCCGATACTGGACCGCCGCGACGACACGCTTTCACTGTCCCTGCTCTCCATGGAGCCCCCGGCCCCCAGCAGGCACTCCAGACTATTGTGTCCGACGGAAGACAGGTCGCCCAGAGGGATGTGGCCATCAAGCACATCCAGCCTCGGAGGATCCGAGTCCTGGGAGCAGACCGATGTCTGGCAGGAGAATATGGGTGGGGAAGAAGGGACGGGGTGGATGGACAGGTGCGGTTCCCCCAGGGTGAGGCTGGAGCCTTGCGTCAGATGGTGACCCTCTCCATGTGTGGCTGGCAGGGGGTGGAGCTGGGAGTTAGAAGGCAGGTAGAGCAGGGGGTAAGCGCCGAGTGACGAGGCCGCCTCGCTGTGCGCGGATGTAAGGGTGCTGGACAACAAGCAACTACATTCGCCGCCGGCGTTGGGAGGCTGCAGGCACAACGTGGGCTGGGACTGGCAGATTGTGGAGGGTCTACCTCTGGGCCTCCCGTCAGGGTCTTCGTGCCCAGCGTGAGCTCCCTGGCCGATGCCGAGAAGGGCGGAGCCAGTCCAAGGCGGCGGGGGATTGCTCCCCGAGTCTGAGGTGGAGAGGGACTGATAGAAGTTAGGCGGTCCTGGGCTAGAAGACTGGGCTTGGTAGTGGCTCTCAGCCTGTGTACCCGGCCCCCCGCTGCAGCTCCAGTGACCGTGGTGGCTGTGGCTCTCCGCGCCGCCTGCGTCGTGATGAAGCTGCAAGCCGTAAGGGTAGGAGGACAGTGGGTTTGCGCAGGGATGGTGTGCAGCTACCTGGGCCTGGAGCAGATGCATCATGTGGTGAAGGTCCTTGGTTAGCTGAGAAACCTCCTGGTTCAATGTGCCCATCTGGGAAGAGAGCGCACACAGTAGTGGACGATTTGATCCAAAGCTACAGCACAGTTACTATGTATTAAGCGAGTAGGGGTTTGACACCTTGCTCAAGGATGCTTACAGGTGGGCTAACACAGGGGCTCGAAACCCATGAGCTTCCAGTTGGGAGTCGAACACCCACTAGACCATCCTGCCTCCCACAGTAATGGACAAGGACACTGAGAGCATACCCCTCTTAAAGTGGGGGTTCGGAACTCCCCAACGAACCATTAGGCTTTTGGAAGGGGCGAGATAATTTCACGATTTTGACATAATCTTATATACTCAAATAATCCTTAAATTAATTATTATTATTTTTAATCTTCTTAATTTAATTACCTTAATTGAATATGCATGCCTTTTTCCAAAACTGTTTATGGTTGTCTAGCTATATATTTTCATGCTATGCAATTTAAAGTAGTATTTCATAACCAGCCCCCTTTGTATATGCAAAAGATTCACTTCTTTTAGGGGTTCCTGTGTTTCTTTAAGAACAGCCGACCAGCGGATGCATGGGCTACCGGTGGTTGTTGAGCATGTCTTTATTAGCCAGAAAGCTCCACCCAGTTAAGTCCCCTGCACAGAGGGACAAATTAATCAGCTTCTATTCTTACGACTTTATCTTAGTGTCTTGTCCAGATATAATTTTCAGACGACCTCCCAAACGGCTACCTAACAAATTCATAATCCTCACATGCGGCTATGAAACGGCCTCTGACGCAGCCCCGAAATCCAGAGGGAGGCTGTAACTGACGAAAATAGGTGGGAACACGGTTAAGAACCCCGACGAAAGAGGCAGTGAAACAAAAGGAGAAATGGGGACAGAGAAGACGCTGGGTTCTCATCGTAATTTTTTCTCTTCTTCTTTTTATTGCAGAGTCAGCACCACACTTTCTTCCCCTGCACTGCAGAAGCTCCCCGCTGATTAATTAATATCCACTTCAGATGCCGCCTAGCTCGACCCATCTGGATAGCCCCACTGCACCTGCTTTTCCTTTATTTACATTTACATTATGGATGCAGGGATCCACCGTGATACAGGTGTAACACCAAATTCTGTGAGGACGCTGTTGCACATTTAAACGCTGATTGTTATCGCTTCTTATGGGGAAAAAAGTAATAACGGGGGGATCTTTCTTCTCATTACGTGCCCCACTGATTGCTGAAACTGCTTATGTTAGTGTCATAATGCCCACATGAGGTAAAAATTAATACTAATTGTTAGTTCATAGTTTTTTTCATAAACTGCAGTAATCAAAAAACGATTGTTTTAAACTTAATTTGAAAAAATCATTTAAAGTATTATTTTTTTACCACATGTAGGCATTATGACAAAATCCACAGTTTGAGCAATCACAGAGGGGCTCGTAACGAGAAGAAAGATCCCCCACCCCCGGGATTGCGTCTTTCCCCATAAGAAGCGATAACAATCAATTTGTCACTTCACGGTGCATTCACATCCAGTCAGTCGAAAGAAATTGATAATTGCTGGATAACTTATTGAACATATTGGCTATGGGCGTCACGTCAATGGGAATGGGATTTACTGTACCTTCTGATTAAGTTGGCTGATGCTCTGCTTGACCTCCTCTGTCTCAAACACTAACGAGGCATTAGTCTGTCTCGTATCTGAAAAGAAAAAATGAAATTAGCCGACGTGTGCAAAATGTACCTGGACCTTTCTGTTACAAAGTTTCTGTTTAAGCGTGAGAACGGCACTGACATTACGTTCTCTAAATTTTTCTGTCTGTGGTCAAAACCCTCCATTTCCCTTTTGAATCAATGGTATTTTAGGGACCATATTGTGTAAAATTGTGCCTACTGTAGCTGTTTTAAAACATACAACAAAGCATGCCTTGCTGCATCTAGAATAGATTGCTCTATTATTTAGTCAGATTACGGCAGACATGTATTAAGATAATCAATGCTAACTCTGCTACCAGCTGCTACGCTAAATTTAATGTCGCCTACAGCTGAAATACAAATTCTACAAACACACATCAGTTCACGTTATTAGAACAGAAGAAGAACAGTCGAATAAATGTTGAAACACTGCTAACCTAGAAGGGAACTGCATACTAGGACAGTGATGATTGGTAATGGTTCAGATGTAGTGTATGTAACTGTACACACCTATCATATTCCCCCAGAAGGAGGCATGAGGGCATTATGGGTAGTCATTCACAAACCCCTCAGTTCACCTCCAGCCATCTGGCAGCCCTGCGAGCCTCCTGCTGGCAGTTCATTCCCCAGTGGAGGGCGGTTTAATCTTACCTTGGGTGCTGCCATTTGTGTTGGCTTTGGGCCCGCTGTGCTCCACGTTGAAGTGGAATGCATGTCCATTGTCTTCGATGCCGTCGACAACCCTGGCACAGGCGGGAGGCGGTGGAAAGGGTGGAGGGAGGGGGGGGGGGGGGTGGTGGAGAGACATGCCCGCGTTAATGTAACAGTAGAGCGTTTTTCAATTATCACAGAGCTGCCCCTGGCAGACGCCCATCTGGGGTTAGCATGAGGGAAAAGAGCCCTGCTACCTGTCTGGACAGGCCGGACACCCGAGCCCTCTGATACATCTCTCCGCTACAGGCGGGACCCGCTGGGTGGCCTTCCATTACATTATGAATATGGATGGTCATGGTAAATGGATAAGGCGCTCTGTTAAATGGATTGCGGCGATATCTGTTGAAATATGCAAGGCGAATGCAATCCATCGAGAGCTATTAAAAACATTACTAGGTGTCGCTGTGAGCGCCTTGAGTGAGACGGGCAGTACCTTGGGCTCAGGTCTGGGGGTCCAAAGCAGGAGACAGATGGGATGAGTAGCTTAGAGGGCTTCGACTCAGCTCCAGACCCTCCCTGGGCTGGAGCCGGGGGCGCTAAGGCTGTAGTGGGGGCGCAGTGCTCTCTCTTGGGCGGCGGCTGCGGGGACAGGCCCCGGAGACTGCGGCTGAGGTTTGGTGAGCGGCAGCGGCGCAGGGCGTTGAACTGGCGCAGCTCGTCCCCGAGGAGGTTCCCCAGGGACGTGCGGCGGACCGGGGAGCTCAGGTTGGGCAGGAGGAGGCTTCGGCGGGACCGGGTGGCCGGAGAGAGGTGGAAGAACTCGCCGGTCTCGTCTCCTTTGGACTCCACAATAGAGGGGAGCTTGTGTTCAATAGAGCCCCGTGGGTTCTGGAACACAGGAAACCAAATAATAGCGTTTGTGTATTGTTGTGTGTTCTTCTGCAATAAGGTGTAACCTCATTTCAGCAAGTTTGATGACATCAAACCCATTCACATATAGTATGTTATAGTAATCCACAAATTAACAACCAACATATTTGGTTAATCTCCTGAATGTGCTTCTAACTGATTACTTTAATCTTCTATCTAGTCTTTAGAAACCTTTAACTCTCTCCCATGTGGTTTTCAATGACAGACATAAGGTGAGTCACTGTGTACAGTGTTATAATAGTTGGCAAAGCTCTGATTACGTACTGTACATAGCAAGACATTTAGCTCATAAGGTTTCCCATTAAGAGAGATATTGACCCAGTTAGCAAACTAACCACAGGGACTGAACTGCTCACTCTGTTCCAAATGAGTTTTAACCTGTAGGGGAAGTCCTAGCACAAACCCCCCCCCAGAGTGCTCACTAGCAATATGCCCCAGAAAAACAGGGGGGGTTACCTTGAAATACCAGACCCTCACCCTTGAAACACTGTGGCAATGCCTAACACAGATGAAATTCCCCTAACAATTCCACCAAGGACTACAGTAGCTCATAGTAAACAGATAGAGGGAGTAGGCCCCTGGGCTATGACCATACCCTTTCCATACAGAATATGGAAGAAATATATACAGGCAGAATATACAGTACATACCCCAAAGACAGAAAGAAGGAAAGTAATAAAGGTGCATAAAACTTACATGTTGAATCCTGGGTGACCTTGAAATCCTGCCGAGTCCCTATAGAGGCAAAAGACATTACTCGAAATACCGCTACAGGCATGATGAATAACATTAAACTAAAAAAACATACATTTTAGGAATTCATCTTTAGGCCTACTCCTCATTAGTTGAAGAAAAGAAATAAATACCTAAAAAAAAAAAACTTTTTTTAATGGCAAATCGCAGAACATTTCCAGACACCTTTGTTTGATCTGGTGGTTTTGTTCTGCTATTATTTGTAGGTCATTATCTCAACAACACTTGCCAGTGAGGCAGCCGTTGTCATGAAAACAGAATCCCCTAATTGTCCTTAGCACTTGATAGCAGCAAGATTCCAGAGAGGATTTGTCTTTCCGCTGGCCTGTGGAGCAATTGCTAGCTATTTGCCACAATTACCAGCCGGGGGGAAGACACGGGAAGCCGTGATGATGCGTGCCTTTGTGTGAAAGAATCTGCATTGCCTCTGAAAACATGATTTAATGTATAGTGCCACAAGCTATCATGTCCGTCTTTGACAACACACACTCCCGGCGTAGTTCCACTGATTCCTTTTAGTAAACAATGGACAAGTAGCCTAAGACCTACAGTAAAACATACAGTGGGATAAAATCTCTTTAAAATACACTATGTATGCCAAGCCATTCGTTTCTCTGTCACATTGACACGAAAATATACCGTTCCGATTTGACAGCAGTGCATGATATGAGGTAGATGCATAGGATAATTCATTACTCTATCCCGGACAAAATTATCATTATAAAAGAGAGTTACCCCTACAGCCAGGGGATACAATTAATTGAGTAGCAATTAATAATAGCGCAAAGCGTGCTGAACATCAATATCCATTAATTATGACCCACATAACAAAACCAATTTTAGATTCATTCTGTCTTTTAAAAGTGTTGGCTTGCATGTTTCTGCAATGAGGAAATTTCTGGGATGTTTGCTCCCTGTACACTTAACTAATAGTATGATAACCATGTATGCACAACTAATACAATACGTTTTGGGACTGTTTCTAATGACTTCAGAATGATACTGTCCATAGTATGTTTAGAACCGCTTATTAATCCTTGATTGTGGCCAAAGAACGAGACAAATGGAGCCACAAACAAGGTATTGTAAAGACATTTAAAACAGAAAAAAAAAAAATTAGGTTAACAAGTTATGGATAGCAGCTTTAATCGTCATTAGTGTATCTGAAAATCACAGAAATATAAAAATACACATTTTCCAGTGTGGATTCCCCATTTGAGACCATAATACAAACTATAAATAAATCTCCTTTTATACAGTATACTGTATAAAGTGAAACCACCAATCACTCTTTTAATAGCTGTAACAGTGGGCAGTGTGTGCATGTGTGTGCGTGCGTGCGCGGAGAGACAGCAGGGCCTGGATTTCGGAGCACTCCTTCATCCTGTCAGGGGTGGCGGTTCTTCCCCTGGCCTTGTGTTTAAGCACACACTCTGAGCAGATGGTGCGAGAGAAACTGGAGCAGTGTACGCGCAATGGCTCTTAAACCACCCCCTACTCCCACCCCCGAACAAAAAACCCTGCCGGTGCAATTTCTCTCTCCATCATCAGCATGGACGCTCTTGCAGTTTAGTTTAGTCTTTACGCTCGCAAAAAAATTCAAAATAAATGCTAAAAACCATTTGGGCAAGCCATGTCATCTGTGAATAGTACTGATACAGTGCCGTCAAATCAGATTTTAGTTTATGATGAATATGATGTTTAGAATGATATATCATTAACTTGCCAACTTGTATCATTTTATATAATGTATAAAGTAATACAAGTTGGCAAGTTAACGATACAGTACATGTACAGTATATTGTATACATACCTGTATATAATATGCAAGTCTATTGTTTCATATCATCAATAAAAATGTAATGTGTTTTTCAGAAATGACTGATTTAAACATTTACGTGTTTAGGACGGCATTTTCGAACACGCCTAGATCACAGACAAAGGACTGCTTGACCTAACATAATATTTACCTTGGAAAAACGTCAAGGTAAAAGGCAGTCCTGAGGAGAGGTCGAGTCTGGGGTGTAATGACACCCTACTATGTTGTGGGGTGCTTAAAAGCAAGCGATATGCCCGCCTGACAGTGCCACTGACGCATGGCAAATCAGCGCCACCGTGAAAGCCACAACCGGGCCCCCACGGGGAGAATGGGTTGCGTTGGCAGAACAAATGTCAAGGAGAGTGGCAATGACACTGGGATAATGCATTGTCTGGCGTGCGGTATTTTGGGTTTCACCGCCACAGAGCTAATCGGAAGCGGAACAGTGTGGATTCCCACCTTCAAAACTGCTGAACTGACACAAACGTAGATGCTTTTATGTGACCTTTAATTTGTGACACCTACTCTAAACTGCTTTCAAACTGTGTAACCCTTTGGCACATTGTGCTAAGATGTCTGTAGGATATGATACATGTGACTGTATGAGAGCACATTTATATTATGTGAGCGCTGAGCAGACAGACTGACAGATTCAGCAGACAGACTCCGCAAACAGACTCGGCATACAGAAAAGGAATACCTTTTAGGAAATGTGAGGACATTTTGTCTCTAAACTGTCGCTTTGTGAAATAAATTCTATATTTCTGCATGGGTATTCTGTTTGGGTAGGGTAACGCTTTTTAATGAGGATTATTTTAAGGTTTAGTAAAGGTTTATGCTTGAACATATATTTTATGGTTAAGGATTACGGCCCTACAGTAGTTTCGGGTAAAGGTGCAAGCGGAGGCACACGGCACGAGTTCGCGGCACAAGTTCGCGGCACAAGTTCGCGGCACAAGTTCGCGGCACAAGTTTGTTCGCGGCACAAGTTTGTTCGCGGCGCAAGTTCGCGGCGCAAGTTCACAGTATCTAAGGTGTGGCAATCTTTTTTTTACTAATTTTGGGACATGTGTGGCGGTGACAGTAATCGGGCGCAATGGCGGTGCAGTAAAAGGGTTGGATTAGAATGGATAAAGTATCAGTAGGAGTGGTAGGTGCTGTCTTCAATTATAGCCAATCAAATCAGCTCCTCTCATTCCCTTTAACAACAGCATACTCTCTGTCCGGGAGAGGTGCAGCTTCAACCGGCATTCTTCTGCTGATAGATCAAGAAAAGTGGTTGTTTGTAGATACAGTAGACTGTGTGTATCTACTATGTATTCCCTAGTCCCTATAAAGACTGTGATATTAAGACCAATTCCAATGTGATATGAGACAACACACACAACATGATTATTTGACAGGCTACCGTTTAACATCTCTTCGTTCTCACCTGCGTTTCTCTTTCCTGCACATTCTATGAACACAGCAGGAGACCTAAAACATCAGTTAGCCTAGGTTGAATGAGGTTAATAGCAATATTGAAATCCCTGCTACCATGTTGTTTTCCGTGAGCAATCACGCACATTGGCTGTTTTATGTTGGCAGACAATGCTAGACATGCATATATTCTGTTTTGCCATTAAAAAGGTTAAGGCAGTCATTAGTTCAATTATTCCAACATAACACACACAAAAGTGGCGTGTGTGATTTTGGATAAGTCTGTGATTAGTGCACCTTCGCCCATAGAAACTACCACAAGACGTGGACACCCTCTACTGCGCCCCCCACGTCCATTATCGTGCAAGCGATGTCATCGCAAGCCGGGAAACGCGCCCAGGCGAGAGAAAAACCACCTTGCGGCCAACGAAATTGTCATTACGTCTGCTGCTGTTAGTGCTGCCGAAACTAGAGCCCTTAGAGTGCGAGAAGATGGACATGTACAGTACAGTGTGAAAGCTAAGATTCATTTCCAACGACTGATCTGAATGTAGTACAGCGAGCACCAGAAGTGCAACGGGAGCACGCGTGCGTGCGTGCGTGCGTGTGTGCGTGCGCGTGCATTTCGCACCTCGTCCTGGCTGCCCTCGCGCAGGTTGTAGGTGAGATTATTGTGGATGTCGGTGGTGAAGACGCTGGCGTACTCGGGGTACAGCTCTAGGACCTCCCTCAGGGCGCGCACGCTGATGTACTGGAGGTCGCAGTAGGTCAACGCCTTGACGTCAGCGTTGGTCTTGATCACCTGCTCGGTGTCGGGCAGGTCCGAACCAATCAGGTCCCCCTTCCCTGCAGCCAGAAACAGTACCATGTTAATCGTATGCTTCGTCGCCTCCACTGTGATTTTGAGAAAAGAAAAGAAGATGTAAATGACATTGAAATAATATAACTTTGATCACGCAGGTGTTTCTGAGAGTTTCAAGTTTTGAGAGGGCTTAACTACACAAAAATGAGATTTTATATAAAAAGTATGCACACTATTTCACATTATTGGAGGGCGCAAGCGGAAGGGTTTAAGTTTTATTTTTCTGTTTCTACTAAACTCAAATGCTCAAGAGATACATTCATCTAATCTTCGCTGGCTTCGTTCGTTAATTCCACTGTTTACCATCCAAACGCCTCCCTTGTTATAACACAGCGTGGAAGAGAAGGTGCAGTTGACCCCAAAATCACCCACCCAGAATGGCCAGCACCATGCTGTCCTTGAGCACCTCCAGGGAACCGGAGCAGACAAAGTAGTTTGCGTGTAGCGCATCCCCTTGGCGGATCAGGTATTCCCCTGGCGCACAGAAGGAGGTCTTGATGTGGAGAGAGAGCGAGCGCAGACAGCCGCGGCTGGCTCCCTCGAAGACGGGCAGCTGGAGGATGTCCTTGTTCAGGTGCATGGCGATGTCGGCGCGCAGCTCGTCGGGGAAGTCGTGGAGCAGCTGGGGGGGGGGGGGGGGACAGGGGACCACGGAGAGCAAATAACAACACTGGTAACAATGGGGTTTATTTTCCTGAGGGCCTCAGCCAGTGTGTGCTCACTCCAAAGTGAAACACATAAAGGTAGACCAAGTCAAACTTTTACCTCAATCAACTATTTTTGACTCCGTGGGTGTAGAGATATGTTTATGGACTATAACTTTAATCCAATTCCCTACTGATTTACTTTCATTTGGCCCTTTCCTTTGCGATTAATAACGTTTGTATCTATGTAAATAATCAAGTTCACTCCTGATTTACTTTGCCACTGTGGCATTCTGTTGGGCGAGGGGAAATTAGTGAGGGGAGAGGGGAAGACGGAGTTTCAGAGCAGTGCTCCTATCAACACTTGCAACAGTTGAGTCCATTCATGAGCGGCAAGCTTACCGAGTACACCTTTAAAAAGCAAAAAAAGATAACTTCAAATAAAAATCACATGAATCAAATACCACAACCATCAGGGCAGTCTTTAATTAGCAAAAATGCTGTTACAAAGTGGACACACTGACACACAGCAGTAGGGCCCCCCACCTCATTGGCGTCTATGCCGTTGTTTACAGACCAGGTGGTTTGGAAGTACTCCAGCATGCGCTGCTTGAGCTGCTGCGGCAGCCGGTGGACGCGGATGAAGTCCTTCAGGTCCTTCATGCGCGTGTGGTAGAGCGAGCGGCGGGAGTACATGCGCTGGATGATGGCCGTCACGTTACCGAAGACCACGGCGTGCATCAGCGCTGTGGGGGAAACGCACGGAAAGGAAATGGGTCGGGAAGGGGCCCCATTCTTATTGTTTGACAGTGTTTACTTATTGGTATTGCATCTAAATAATGGTAATGTACTGTAATCATTGCTTTAAATCCAATCCCTATGGAGCAATCGGTATTATACGCTAAAAATAACATGATTATCTTCTGAGTGGGCGTGGCACCAATAAAGGCTGCTCCCACAGCTTGAATCTTTTTTATTGATATGTACAGACAACAGCAAGCTGCGTCCCAGAGGCCGGCCAAAATCCCCTTCCTGCTGAACTTCCTGTCTCGGGCGCTGCCAAGCGGAGGCGCCCTCGCGCCAGCCGGCCCGTGCACCACCTCGGGAGTCCCACACGTACCCCCAATGAGCATGGTGCAGATGGAGAAGATCTTCTCGGCGTCCGTGTTGGCGCAGACGTTGCCAAAGCCCACGCTGGTCAGGCTGCTGAGGGTGAAGTACAGGGCGGCGATGTAGGAGCTGCGGACCGACGGGCCGCCCGCCGTGCTGTTGGCGTAGGGCGTCTCCAGACGCTTGCCCAGCTCGTGGAGCCAGCCTTGTGTGAGGTGGAAGAGGGACATTGAAAACAGTCTTAACACCTGCTGTCTGCCGACGACGCATACTCCCACACTGGCTGTATCGCTGCAAGCACACTGGTGATGGCGTCATCCCAGAGAGGGAACATTAGGCCAGCTCCCAATATCTCTAATAAATCCCATTTAGTATTCTCTATCTAGTATTCTATAGATAGTATTCTCAATTCCTGCTCTGCGGGACATAATGAAGAGCTTTTATATGAGTCTATAACGCCACATACGCACATATCACACACAGACACGCCTATGATTTACAGTAAAGCGAGAGGAGCCCTGGGATGCAGCCATGTTCTGGACAGGGGATGTGACCCACAACGGCCTCCCAGGAGTTGAAATGTTCAGAGCACCTTCACGTAGCAGACCATTCAAACCCAGTATTCCTATATGCGCCACAGTTTTCTCTCTGTCTGTCTGTCTGAACCTTGGCCTCCCTGTCAGCCCTGTCTTCCCGCCTCCGTGTTCATCAGTTTGCCCATCTCTCTGCTGTCCCTGAAGAGCTAAGAGGGCACCGGCAGAAGGCCAACTGGATGGCAGGTTTCACCTGGCCAGAAGGATTATGACTGACACTGTGTGTGTGTGCGTGAGTGAGTGAGTGAGCGAGTAAGTGAGTGAGTGAGCGAGTGAGTGAGTGAGCGAGCGACTAAGAGACAATGGGAGAGGCTGGCATGTCTGTGCGAGACAAGGCAGGAATAGATTGGGTCTTCGAGGAATAAATATGTCCTTGTGTTAATTAGCAGGCCCACCTCAACTCCCCTTGGACCACACACACACACACACACACACACAGAAACCCAGCATATACTGTACATACAGTACACCTGTACTTTACTATTACAGGGCAAATACATATAGTTGTATTTAGCCTTACCTACAGGTGTGCAATGTGCAGAGAAATCATTTAGGCGTCTATCTTATCTCGCCCACTGCTCTCACCATAACAGTCCGTTCTGTAATGTGACTGCGGCCGCCAGCCGGTGTAAACGCTTGAAGGGGAGAGAAACGCTTCACAGCTGCTCGGGAGCACTTTCGCTTACAGCCGGCCTGGCGCGTGGAGCGTGTGCGACATGTCTTCGTTCACACGCCACAGGTTTCAGGGCCAAAACAAAAACTATTCAGGGCTAAAGCCCCCAGAAGACCGGTGCTGCTGACACCACTGTTAACAATAGTTCACAAGGCAACACAGAGGTGACCTCGTTTTGCCTGAACTTCACCATCACTGAGGGCCTAAATTTGTTTTGTTTTTTGCTGATGCACACTGGAACAACTTCACATTGCATCATGAGACAATAGAAATGATCTTGCTTCTGGGGTTTTTACTTCACCTCTATTTTACACAAGCAGAACTTGGTGCTTGCTTCCAACTCTTTTGATGGGATTTTGATCTGACATCAGACAGGCCTCATTAGTGGGTTGTTGTACGGTTTGGACTGTATCCTTCCACTGGGCACTGTGAGCTCTCCCAGTAGGTGTGCCGTTACTATTTATAGTATAGGAGAGAGTGGGCTCAGAAACAAATGTCTACCCATTGTATTGAGAGAGTCTAGCCTAAAACCACATTTGTTGGCAGCAAGAAGCAGGGAAATATCCACCCTATACAACAGTGAAGGTGGAAATCCATGTTCACAAAGTAGAATTACAAGACACATTGCAACCTCCTTGCACTAACACCTGATTCTAATTAACACTTAGCTTCTGCTAGCTAGCGGAAGACCTAACTGTGCCTCACTATCCATTCTTTCCTCCACTCTGACCAATATATACACACTAGCCCTTTAACAGCGCCCTTTAAGCCCCTGTCCAAAGCATCTGTTCCCTTCCACTGAGAGCCAAGGCCTGGCTCAGGCCTACCTATGTCCCAGTTGGTCGTTGCGTCGTTCATCTCCATCTCCTTGCGCCCGATGATGTACCAGATGCAGGCCATCCAGTGGGCCAGCAGGGCGAACATGGACATTAGCAGGGTCAGCACCATTGCGCTGTACTGGGAGTAGCGGTCCAGCTTCTGGAGCAGGCGCAGGAGGCGCAGGAGACGCACCGTTTTCAGCAGGTGGACCAGGGAGGTCTGTGGGAGAGAGTGTGTGCGGGGTGTGTGTTTTATGCATTTATTGTATCGTTGGTTTTCTGTTGCTGTATTTAACGTTTTATCCCTTTGAGTTTTTGTGTATGATGCGCTAATCATATATATATATCACCACTGTGATGTTGAAGGCGTAGAGGAGGTCAAAGGGCAGGGCGGCCACCAGGTCCACAAAGAACCAGGTGGTGGCGTAGTGGATGCAGATGGAGCGGGATTCGTACACCACCTGGCCCGACTGGCTCACGTAGGTGGTGCGGAAGTTTAGGATAATGTCTGGAAGTACAAAAGTTCAGGAGTGAGATTTCTTTTCCAGTTTAGCGCAGCCAGAGGAACATGCTGCATTACTGTATTTCAGGACATTCTGGAGGATTGTCACAAACCAGATTGCTGTAAATCTGAAGTGTGTGCACGTATTATTATTATTATTATTATTATATCTATTGTGTAACTTCATCCTGTACAAACTCATTAAAATAAATTCCGCTGTAACGTAATGAACAAGAGAAGGAACTAGAAGCCGAACATTGCGCAACATGGGCGAGACATCTCCATGTCACACATCATACCCTGCTATAATATTGCCTTACAATTACAAACATATCCCAGGAGGAATGCAAGACAGATGGCGAAGGCTGTTATTTTGGCTCAATCATGTTTGCTTGACAGATTGCTTCATATAGTGGCAAGTGGACAGAACAACAAACAGATCTCTCAGTCAGATCTTGACTCAGCAAATACTCATGTGGCCCTCAAGCGTATTGATATACGCAAGTAATTGCTAAATGGCGCAATGACGAGTTAAGTTTCGGGAAATAATGAAGTAATAATGACTATAACAACAACATTAAACTGATGATAACATTATATTCCTGAGATTAAAGGTCATGTCCTCAGAACACCTCGAGAACCCCCTCCTAACACAACTTGAAACACAACTGTGCATTAAAAGGGCACATAGCGGTAACAGGAGAGATAGAGAAGGCTATGAGCACTCTTGGGGAGGAGTAGAGATGAGTGCACGATACTCGGGTAGGGAGAGGGGAAAAAGTCTCTGAGCTCCAATCCAAAACAACAATGCTTTTGTAATGCTCGCGTCAACCACAAGGGTAAAATCAAGGAATATACCTTGTATAAAACATGAAGCAATAATGCAGTCACTACCAAGTGGGTAAAGAGATTAAAGTCAAGATTTTTCACATTTCGAACATCAAGAGATATTATTGGAAATCTGCATTTTTTTTTTATATCTGTGTTGACGGCAGTCAGAACGGGACTTCGACCCACCCCATAAACCCACATGAATTAAGCCCTTCCCCCCTAACCCTAATCTGTAGCCCGGTATACCCAGAATGAAGAGCATCTCCACGGCGATGTCGCTGACGATGGTGGTCCTGGCGGTGGACTCGGTGTCGTCGTACGGCGTGAAGCTGACGTTGTAGGGCACGGTGACGGCCACGTAGAAGGTGGCCAGCAGGATGAGCCAGTCCCAGAGGGCCTTGGACACGCTGTAGTGGAGGAGGATGAAGCGGGACTTCTGTACCGTGGCCACCTTGTACTCCGGCAGCGAGGGCCTCTCAAACATGTTCTGTGGGAAGAGCAAGCAGTGAAGAGGGGGGGGGGGGTGGTAAGAGGGACGAGGATACTGGATCTAGAACCCATACAACACACACACATTCATGATTATGCATGATACAAAGCACCCCCACAATAATAGCCTCATGAATTTTAAACGTCGCTCAATAAAGACACAAAAGACATAATTCACATCAGAAGTGGAATAAATGAATATCTCGGTACAAGATGCTCAAAGGCATGGGCGGCTGAGCAAATATATGACAAGTGAATGGATATTACTGGGCCAAGACTGTCCTGAAATGGAAACCCTCAAATGTCAAGACCCTCTTTTGTGTGTTCTCTGAATGTTGAATGATTCGGTGTGCTGGGCAGCACAGGTGAAAATGTACACAACGCTGTTATCAGTTCCAAGCAGCCTCCTTTGAAATGTCGGTATAAAGCGCTGTGGCCGGATGACAGAGAAACTTTTTGCTAACATCTAGGCATGCTAATTTCAAATGTGATTTAAACGGCGCTTGGCCTTATTACTCTAAATGCCATGGCTGCTTCAAGTCCTGGCTGGTGCCAAGATATCAATGCCTTAACAGTGGGGAGGGGGAGCTTTGGTCGAGCGCTGGCTGCAACTTTAGAAGTTCTCAGAACTTTTCATTAAAAAAAAAAATTATCAAATTTGTGAGAAAATGTGCTGATATTGCTGGTGGGTCTGGGTGTCTGTTTGGTACATAATGAGCCTGTAGATCTCCAAATGGGACCGAACACTCTGCACATTATCGTCTTAACCATGTTTAGGAGGCAGGAAGCAAAGCTATTCCCTTTAGAGTAGAGAGAGGAAATAAAAGGCAACAGAGCAATCCATCAAGAAACACAACGTGTCCATTTCACTGACACATTCAACATTAGGGAGTCTGGGAATTTAGGAAATAAAATGTATTTTTCTATCTAATCTGCCTTTGTATAGTTAAGGGGCCTGGGTGGATTCTACAAGTGGAAATAACTGAATGACAACAGACAACCTGCGATCAAACAGTAGAAAGACCTCAGAACAGTGCTGGCAAAAACACAGAAGCAAACAAAATGTTACTACAACCATAAACTTTGACTTATTGCAAAAGCTAGGCCCGCTTGAAACATGATAGTGGAAAAGCCAACATCAGTGTGTTTATTTCACAACACCACTGCGTCAGTGTGTTTTCACGTTTGGAAGCACACAGGAAAATCCAGAGGAATGTCCCGGCTTTTACACAGCAGCTGTGGCTGACTTAATAATGGTTCTCGGCAAAAGCTGGAATGTTTTGTTTTTTTGTGCTTTTCTTTTAATTTGACTTGCATCACAAGGGTCAGGGGATGTGCTTGACCTTTGGCCCAAGACGCGGTCAGCCAAGTTCACCCTGATTGGAAATGAAAAGCCAATAGCTGTGAGGACACGTAACACGACAGCAGCTGATCTTGGCACATCAGTAATGTCCAGATCTAGCCCATGGCCAGCCAACTACATGCCCCAGCATGCACCATTGTTCCCGCAATAGAGGACCAAAAATAACAATCATTGAAACACAAGGTTAACATAAGCACTTCACTGATAAACAATGATTTTAAATGGAAATTTGTAAAACATCATAAATACAACCCTGGGATGACGTCCAGGGCTTGTGTGTGTCCATGAAAAATATGATGCTAATGACTATCTTAATGGTCATTAGGATTCAAACTATCAAATGAAATCAGTCATAAGGGCATAACATGGAGAGAAGCTGTCAAGCCAAGAACCATATAGTAGGTTATTTATTATAAGTTATCTCAAAACACTATATCTTTCAATATAGCTCATATGAGTCACTTTGGGTGCGATTGCTAAACTTCGCCAGAAATTATGCAAGCCCTTCTGTCTCAAACTAGTAAGTCTTGAGATAATGAGATTTTGGAATAAAAAGAACTGCTGTGGTTTAGAGGAGAAATTTCCACCCTTTCCTCGCTATTAAACTGAGGTAACAAGGTTTCAACAAGTTGGGCGGTTTGAATCTGTAATGTGGAAAAAAAAATTGCCTCTCTCTCTGTCCCACTCATTATAAAAGGGGGAGAGCTCCCTTGGACAGTCTGTGTGCATGTGTGTGTATGTGCCTGTGTTCTCTAGCATTGTAGCTGAGAGAGAGAGAGAGAGAGAGAGAGAGAGAGAGAGAGAGAGAGAGAGAGAGAGAGAGAGAGAGAGAGAGAGAGAGAGAAAGAGAGAGCAGGTGAACAAAAGGCCTGACATGGAGCAGGACAGAGATAGAGTGAGTGGGAGGATAACATGATAAAGGATCAATAGATGTTAGAGTGAGAGAAATAGAAAATGAGAAAAAAATAGGGAAAAAGCCTCTATTCTGTGTCACAGTGAAGAAAATAGAGGGGAGAGAGAGAAGGAAAAAAAAGTCCAGAGGGATGAAACTGAATGGAGGGATGAGGTTAGTATGACAGAGAAAGAACAGCGAGAAAACGTGTCAGAGCGACGGGTACGAGTGTCAGCTAGAGCTTAGCTTAGGTGGAACTCTGGCGTCGAGGAAGGGATAAAGTAACGAACCTGGCTTAGCATCATTTTCTCTCAGTTCACATGAATAAATATCACGTTTCATGGCTGTGTTAGTGTGAAAATTAATATGCACACACACACCAAACTCAGGCAGACTCCTATCAGCAGCAGTATAGCTAATAATATCATTACGCAGTCACACAATATTCAAAAGCTATTGTGATTCGTGATATTACATGTGATATGACATTACGCATGCATAATGTGATGTGAGTGCAATATAACAATAGTTATAATGTGCTTGGTACACAACTAATGCGATGCAACTAATTAAGACTCACTAATCAATGGGCCTGTGTCGGTCTGTCTGTCTGTCTGCCTGCTTGTCTGCGGTATTATTTCTGCTGTCATCGGCTCCGCTTTCAGTGCCAAGGAAAATGGATACAGCAAAATATGGCTTGAGCCATTGTGACATTATCACTTAATGTTTTATAAATATATATAAACGCTGCCAATTTTTAATGAAATTAAATGTACCATCTGAGTGTAGGAATGTGTGCCAGCGGAAAACGCACTGTAAATAAGTGTGTAGGATGTATTTTGTCTGAAACCTGCATACTGTACAGTATATAGCGCATACACCGAGGCAGAAGTACTGTACACACACACACACTTAATTGAATCTCATTATTATCTCATTATAATATGCATTTCATTACATTAGTGAAATGCATTTTATTCTGCCTGTGTACTCATTTTACATTTACATTTTACAGCATTTGGCAGATGCTTTTATCCAAAGCGACTTACAATTACATGGTGCCATTACATGGAGCAGGTAGGGGTTAGGCATCTTGCT
>JAODLI010016797.1:0-13804 GCA_027575585.1 Percopsis omiscomaycus
GAATGCAGGATACAACATATGGCTAATATTACTTTCTAGTAGTAATAGTAGGAGTTCGACTAATAAGTAAGCGACTAAGCGACTAGTAAGCGACTAATTGTAAGTCGCTTTGGATAAAAGCGTCTGCTAAATGCTGTAAATGTAAATGAGTTCATTATATTTGTAATATCAGTAGACTATTGTTATAATACCATGAACATAATTTTTTGTGTTTTGATGACAAGCATGATTATGTTGAGACATAGCATATTTTATGTTGATACTCAGGGATGCTGGAAGATATTTAAAATTGGGGGTGTTTAATTATTTAGCTTTGAGTGACATTTGTTTTGGAATTATGTAAAAAAAAAAAAAAGGGGGGGGGGGAACTGAGGAAAACACTTTGCATTGCAGTTGCAGCCCGTCAAGAGTAGGGGGTGCTGCAAGACTCCCAGCACCCCCACTTCCCGCTTCCCTGTTGATTTTAAGTGCATGCTTATGTTGCTTACTGTAATGTCTCAAATGTGATGGTAACTGGACCAAAGAAAAGTTATTTATTTAACTTTGCATTGCATAACAGCATAGGGGCTGACTGGTCACGAAAGCCTAAAAAAATCAGCAGACCTTTTTTTCAATGTAGGCCTATAGGTTATGTCGTTGCTAAAACTGCCTGAGATGTAGCTTTGTCAATGGTGGACAGACCAATTGGTCTCAGGTTATGCTTTTGATTTCACTTTGGCTCGGGAAGATCTAAATGTGGAACTAAATGTTAATATTTTACCATTTGTCATGCAGCTTTAACCTTGAATGCCTAGCTAAACTTTACATCTGCTTACGCTGATACATGAATGAACTCTGGGACGTTGCAGGCTTGTTGCAGGCACGTTGGAATGTCTTCAGTGAGTTGACAGTGTGACCAGATGGAGGCGGTATTGCTTCGTTGATCACTACCGGGTGAATAATTATGTATCTTCCAAAACGACCAACGAACGCATCCGATGTAATGACATTGTGATGCTGAAACTTCATTGTTTTAAAATAAAGTCGTGGAATACAATGAGCAACTATTTATTTAACTTTCATTTTAATAACTCATCACTAATATTATTTTCAGAGAGGGACCATCTTTAAACAAACTGACCTTAGAGACCAAAAATACCTTACTTGCAAAATATTTCCTTTTGGTAAAACAAAACACTTTTCACTAAAACAATGACATTATTAAAAAATAAATAAAAATAAAAGTAACTTAAGTCAAATTGGGTCAGCAGGCCAGAAGTTTGTGTATGTGTGAATAACCTTTGTGTGGCAGGATAGTCTAGTGGTGTGGATGTGTTGGACTCCCAGCCGGAAGGTCGTGGGTTCAAGCCCCAGTGTTGGCCTACCTACCAACACAGCATTCTTGAGCAAGATGCCTAACCCCTATCTGCTCCATGTAATAACACCATGTAATTGCAAGTTGCTTTGGATAAAAGCGTCTGCTAAATGCCATAATTGTAACCTTTCATTATCCCAACACTAATGTGCTGCAGTAAGACTCCATTTCCAAGCACCTCCTCCACACCTGACCATCCTGGGATAAAAACATCTCCTTATATTCCCTTCCCAGGCTTTCTTCTATTTTTTCTTACTGTGGATTTATAATATAAGGTTAGGGTGTGTCGTTCATTTTCTATGGGACTTGTGGACTTGATGTGATTAAGAGCCTCACCGGCTAAAGCAAGATTATTCTATTTATTAAGGCTGGAGGCAGTTATGTGATACAAAAATATTAATGTTTTCAGAGGATTGGGAGTAATGACTACTAAAGGTGGAAGATGGATGGAAGTGTTTCTGGAAGGGAAGGAACATAGGGAGGGCTGTAGACGTCACATCTTTTCCTGCCACTCCCTTGGGGGCTTGAGAGCATGGGAACTTCTATGGACTCCAATAGGCAGCAACAGGCTCCTTATAGAGCAGCTAATCTCTCAATTAAAGGGGCAAATGAAGAGCTATTCAACAGCCTAAAGTCACTGCAGGGTGAGGGCTGAAGGTTGATACAAGCCTGCAGTTTTGCAAAACTCACAAAACAAACACCTGATGTGTAATATGTTCCATATAACTCAGTGACGAGATAACACCGAGATGGTCTGAGTACACTGTCTCCAGCTCAGAAAGGAAAATAGCTCTTAAGTAGGCCTGGGTTGGTCCTTACAACTCTAATTAACCTATCTTCTGTATTTAGAGTTGCCTGTCTGTGGCAAAAGCTCAGTTTGTCAAGGGAGGTTTTGAGTTTCTCATACATGTGCCCTCCCATGGCCCCCCACTATGGTGACCACCAAACTTTAATGGGCCATTTCACAGAGGTCAATTCCTCTTTCTTCATGGTGTCAGCTGGTTTGGTCCACTCACGCGCTTCACCCTTCTTCACCCTGACTCCCTCACTGGCATGTGTTCGGCCCTGCGTTGTTTACTAGGCCTGAGCATTTAGTAGGGTTAGCGTTTCACCATGGCAGCTGTTAGCACCATGTGCCTCCCCCTCAGGCGGCTGGCCGACAGCACGCAAGGCACTGCCCCACACACCCTCAAGCATCCCCCAAAGGACCATTCCTCAACCCTGCACCCCCCTCACTTGGACCTGGTCAGAAACCAGTGGCTTCCATTATGGATCAGATATCAGCTTAATGTGAAGACAGAGCAGTGACTCCCATTTGCTACTTGGCTTTTACAGCCAATGCAGTTTGAATGTCGGGATGTTTGTTTCTTCAAGAAAAGAGGTTGGGGTATCCATTTAAGCTATGATGTTAGCTCCTGTATGCTGACACAGTTTCATGTCTGTCATTTGGGGGATCAAGAGCTCCTGTCCTTAGCTGCTCCCAGGTCACCTCTCCCAGTGATGGGGCCTTATAAATGTAACACATAACTGGGCTCAGGACAGAGCCTGATATCACACATATACTGGAAACAGCAGAAAAGGAGGGATAAAGGAAGGATGAGGAGAAAAAGCAGTACAAGGTGGCCACAAAGACAAAGAAGACACGAGTGCGGATGAATATACATGGAGACAGATTGAACCGAGGGATGTGTAGTATCTGACAGAAAATATATAGCAAGAGGATGGAGGGAGGTATGTAAGTTATCTCTGTGAGATAGCCCCCTCAGCCCAGCCTAGTGCTGCTGCTGGCTGGGATTCAGACATGACTCGCTAATAAGCCATTTATTTCTGTCCGACTGCTTGTCACCTTCCATCATAATTCAAGGTGACAGGCCGCAAATATACTGGTAACAGTCACAGACATGCACGCAGACATCAACATGGAAAACGCTTATATACAATATGTAGGTGCTTTTTTGCTAGCATGCGAATGCTAACAACACTATAATGCTAACATGGAAGTGTCTTCATAAACCATCTGTCTAAACCTTGTCATCCTTGTCCCCATCTCCCATATTGTTGGCAAGTTGACAAGTTGACAGTTGGCAAGCAGTTCTGTTTGTTTTGGAGAGAGAGGGGTTTTTGATCATGGGTAATTCTTCCACCCCACCCTAGAGATTCTGGTGAGTCCTGGTAGGATGAGGAATGGTGGCAGTGGTCTACAGAGACAAGGTCAGGGGGACAGTTGTCGGACCCCCTCCATACCATTTGGATGGAAAGTGATACCACAGACAGCTGAGGCTGCTCTCAGGGTTAATTTGGACTGTCTTAACATTCACTTTGCTCTGGAGGCTCTCTAATGAGCGTGGAACTGGAGACTAAAGTGAAATCTCAGCGTCTGTGTCCTCTCGTTAACATAATCAAACACATAATCAAATACTGTATATAGGCTATATTTACAAGGTATGCGTCAAGAATTTACATGCACATATCAACTCGTACAGGAACACACAAGACTACACAATAAAGAAAAAAATAGAGGTAGCTGTGCTTATATTAACTCCATCAGTGAACATGGTGACCTCCACTGTCCACTACCCGTGTTATTATTTATTATTGTATTGTAATGATTACTTTATTAATTGGGGATTAATACAGTTCTATTATTGTATTGTAAATATTACATTATTAATCGGGGATTAATACAGTTCTATTTCATAATTTCCATGTTAATTCAGCCTTGAAGTAACTTTTAATAATTCATAGTAATTAAAGTAATTAAAGTAACTCTTTACCATCTAAAGAAAACAATGCAACAGGCCCATTTTATTATGTAATCGTTTGTTCCCATTGTCTTGTTTGTCAAGACAAACAAGACAATGCAGCCATGCATGTGCTCTCATGCATGGCCTCACAGACACACACGCACGAATGCGCACACACTCACAGCACGCACGCGCAGTTAAATAAGTTAATAAACTTGTCTACAGCAAGAAGTGAGGGCAGGTGGAGATTTGAGGGGCAGCTGAATGTTCTCCGGCGGACTGCGGCGGTCTTTCTTTCTCTCTCAGCTTGTGCCTTGCCCCCCACCCCCCCAACACCACTTAATCTCACCAGAAAACTCTCCGGCTGAACAAATATCCTCTCACAGTAAACCTCTCGTGCCTTGTGCTTGTGCTCACACATACACAAATAAACACAGTGAAAGTCACAAACACACACACAGCACACAATACCCCACACACAAACACAAACACATCATTAAACGTAATAACCACTTAAAGCAGACATACACACTTTTATCCAAAGCGACTTACAATCAGTACATTTGTCAACAATTGAACCGGTTAAACAACAGTTATTGCAAGCAAACTACATTCTCCTAGAATGAGGACAGCATCGGGTCATAAGGTTACTTTACTTGAAAATGATCATTCACTCCTCAAAACAGTCATTAATTGCTAGCAGCCTAAGTTCCGGCAAAGTGCTTAATATTCTAAGAGCTGATCTAAGAGTAGAAAGGAGAGGAAGGAGGGATTTTTGCATCATGTCTGTTCTCTCGTTTTCTGTCTCGCTTGCCTTTTTTTCTTCCTCTTCTGAGGACACAAGTCCAATTAATAGGCGCTGTTGAGGCCAGACAAGAGTTTGGTGTAACGGCTGTGGGTGGGACACGCTGATTGTGGAGGCAGCGGGGGTTGGGGAGGGGGGTGCACAGGACAGAGAGGACCTCTGTTCTCTCCTGAGGCCATTTGGACTGGCAGGACAGACCCACACCAACACACAGCCTGTAGAGAGGACAGCAAGGTGGATAGGCCCGTATGGACGCCTGGACACCGGGACAGACATGATGTGTCTGGACAGAGAGGCGAAGAGAAGAAGCCCTAGACCTCCGACCCTGTGACCCTGACCTGTCCTTGCAGCCACTACAGCTAGCTACTATACAGTGCCTGGCCTGGTATACTGCAGGAGTCCTCAGGTCACAGGCGGACAGCCAATGTTCCTCTCCGATGCACGCTGGACAGCCTTGAATGTGTGTTTAGTGGAGCAGCAAATCTAATTTCTGTTTTGTTATTATTTGAAGATACAAGGGATCAGAGTGTTTTTTGTTTGTAGGACTGTCTTGTGTGTTTGTGATTGTTTCATCTATTTTATGTGTGCGCGCGTGTTACAGCAGCTACACACTGCCACCAGGTTGCAAATTGCAGCCCATTTCCTGTGTTGTGTGAAGCCAAAGTGGTGCTCTTCTCACCTCAAGCCATTAACATGGGGGAAGGAGGCACAGCAATTGTGTGTGTGTGTGTGTGTGTGTGGCTGGAGCATTAATCAGAAATGTCTCTCCTATGGTCCATTTTCTAACAGCAAAAACCTGACACAAAATTTCAATTGTGTTCAATTATTTAAAATAATAATGGTGTATGGATCTTAGCTTGCTACTGTACCACCACATGCGGTAACATTTACGGGGGTCATGTGAAGCTTAAAGTACGACAGAGAGGTACAAATGTAATTGTAACTGCAGTCTTATGAGGTTGCCATTATCTCTGACCAGCTCTCTGGGCCCTCAGATAAGATGGCTGTTTCCTTTTTCGGGGAGACTCCAAAAGGCGTAAAAAGAAGCCCAAACACACTCTCCCCCTGCCTTAACTTACATACAGTACTCCAGAAAGGCCATTTAGAGTCTAAAGCTGTGTCATAAAGCCTTAAACTAGCAAATTGCTCCCCATGTCCTCAGCTGTAGGAAAAGACACTTCAAAGAGCCACGGACGTGTCTTGGCATTCCCGCAGGGCCCTCTGCACCATTTAAAATCACGCACACAAACTCACGCACATATAGATGGAACAAAAATGTTTATTTGTAACATATTCTAACCATTAACCATTGCAAGCACTCAGCATGTCATCTTTACTCAGATTGTGAAAACAGATCCTTGTACCAGATTATACAAATATGTTTACACAGCACATTACAATTAATTCAAATCCTACTCTTTGTGTAGAAGCCAGAGATCTGTCCTCTTGGCGTCCTTGTATTTAACAAGTGGTAGTAACACAGGCCCGGCAGTCAGCTCCTTTCAACGCACATTTCTCAAACCTAAATACTTGCATGATTCCAACAAATGGCAGCTCCTTGTACTCTGCCAAAACCCTTTCCTACTCGCGTGCATTCAGAGAGGGCCATAGTGTACAGCACACTTGTTATTAATACGTGGGTGTAGTGTGGGCCACAGCCTTTTGGGGTAGCTATAAAAAATAGCATCACAATTAGTACCGTGCTTGCATTATATCACCCCCAGAACCCACCCCAGCTCAATGTTTATGTTTGAAATACAAGTATGAGCACTGTATGGGTTATGAGTCGCCTCCCAGCACTCAGGTGTGAGACGGATATGCACTCTCTGAATTTCAAACCTAAACAAGGTCATTTAGCTGACGCTTTTATCCAAAGCGACTTACAATTACATGCTGCTATTACAGGTAGGCCAACTCTGGGGCTCGAACCCACAACCTTCTGGCTGGAAGTCAAACACCTAGACCACTAGACTATCCTGCCCAACAACAACATTGTAATGCTGGTTTCAACCACAAGAGTAATTCCTGACAAACTGAGCAGTGTAACCTTAAAGTTAATCTAGCTTTCAATACACCAAAACAATGCACTCTCTGAGCCACACGCCTGACAGTAGAGCAAGCTCTCGCTGCAGTTGAAACAGGGATCCTACAATTCTATTATTCCTTTTATTTGCAGGTTTGCAGAAGTGAATATGTGCAACTTAATTATTTTCTAATTTGGTTCCTATGAATTAAAATCCACTACTGTATATCTATTCCTGTTTTAGGGGGCTATAAAGATATCCGCAAACATCTTTTTGTAGTGTGCTGGGTAATCTATTGTGTGTGTGTGTGTGATACACACTTATGCTAAGTCCCGACTTCATTTGCAGTGCCATAGGGATCATAGGTGGCGAGGTCTTTGGTCTGTGCCTTCCTTACAGAAGTGTCTGGACATGTTTGATATCAGTTACCTCACATATCGCACCCTCACATCAGTCAGTTGAGTACAATCAGGGCAAGGAGGCCACTGAAAAGAAGTGATAATTGAGACACCTGAAGACCCAGCTTTCGGATCCAGGACTGTGTGCTCAGGAGAGCATTACAAACAGAGCACCTCACCATGGGGGATTAGAGTGTGCTTGATAAAATGCCCTGTTCTCAAAGGGTCTGTTTAAAAAACAAAAGCCAATTCAGTCAACGTTTTGTGGTAAACACTGGGCCATCATAGAGATAAAGGTGTGATGTCTCCAGACCTGGAGAGGGTTCAACACAAATTCTAATATAACATTGTTCCAACAGCCAACTCCAACAGTTAAATGCTGTGATTTGATAGATTAGAAGTTCCTTCTAAGCAACTTTTAGTCTATGTTGCCTGTACTGTACTGTACAAATTCTGCATACATTTTTCCACACAAATATTTTAAAGGGACACTCCTCAATTTGTACCTGAAACTCCCCTTGCAGTTGGCTTCTGTAGTTTACACTCCCACACCAGTGCTGATTGGCTGGCACTCCTCTATACTCTCTACTGCATGTTTGAAACCAGTGAGGAAAAGACATTTGAAAAATGCATTTTTTTGTGGAATCAACGGTATTGAAACCTACAAATTCTGTTTTTGGGTATTTTGCACATTTCACCTGGCCTTGTATAAATCAGGATTAATATGCTTGTGTATCTGTAATGTTTTACTAAAGGTTGGCAGGTTGGCACAATGACAAACTCGTGTAATTGTTTAAAGAGAGCTACTCTTTAACCTCTGGCCTCTCTCTATTTCTGCTGAGCGGTAAGGAAGGAAAGGAAATCTGGTGAAAAAGGAACTGCTCCTGGCTCCAGGCCAGAATCTACAACTCTTGAGGAACAAGGGTTAAAACGTCAGAGGGCTGTTGCACGTAGCCTATGTGGTCAATTTCAATGAAATAATTCCATCTTTGCACTTTGACGTGACCTTGTTTCACATTGGTACTATGTCGAGCAATGATAAAAAATTTCCAGTTTTCCCATCACTGCAATCTGTCCAACCTTGTGAATCCATTAAAGGAGCTTTTCTCATGGCCTTAAACTTTCTGCAAACAAACAAGCATTTCAAGTCAAAAGATTCACAAGCGAAGAGACTCTGCAGCTCAGATTTCAGGATCTGACTGATAACAATGAACATGCACTGCCAGCTTTTCTCATCATCTTTAATCCAAAGAACAAATCCCACTCGTATGTGTGAATACGTAGTGTAAATACAGGAGGGCATGTGCTGACTGCATTGACATGACTTTTACTCCAGCGTGTGGCTGAGAAACCTACCATTTCTCACGCTTGGTCAGGTAGTGCTTCAGTACAGTACATGCCCGCACACATCTCTTGTCCTATACACGCTCCCTAAACACTTCGCACTTCCCACACGTGTTGTGCAATAACACTGGATGATTCTCTCCCTCTTTCTCCCTCTCAGCCATTCCCACACTTCATATACACACACACACACACACACACACACCTTCAGTAAGTAACAGACCTAGCTCCATTTGGCAGAACTCCATTTGGCAGGCAACACAACATAAGGAGCAGCATGTGCGGCTTCATAATAAAATAATCTTCGCCCCCAGGGGCTGAAACTCCACGGTTACTCATTAGCAGTTTCGCTTGCCCGGAGAGAAGGGAAAAAAGGATGAATTATGAAAACTTTTGGCACAGACAGCTAATGTCAACAGCTATTGCCGGCGAATGTATGTGCATGCGTGGTAGTTGTATATACAAATCGAATCGAATCGCATTCTCTGCAGGTAAAATACTGTAAATTGTATTGACACTATATAATATCTAAACAATGTTTTATTATGGTTCAAGAAGGACAAAGAGAAAATAATATTATATATACCATTATATATACCATTAAAAGTGAAACTAAGGAAATTAGAACCATGGTTTAATTGGGTTTAAGAAGGCTTCTATGACATGAGAAAAACAAACATGAGAAAAAACCTGTCTACAAGACAGAGAACGCCTAACTAATAAACATTATACAGGTTCTTTTGCCAGAACCTTAAAAGCATCAACATTATGTTTCAAAATACTTGAGAAGTTTGTCAAATAATAACTTTTAACTATTCTATTAGTGCAATTGTCGGTTTATATTGGCTATTTCGCGTGTAATTACTGTAGGCTACATATCATTCATGAGACTGAATATATGATAGCGGTTTGCTTTCCGGTGTACCTATAACGAAAAAAGAGGCAGATTTTATATGGCTGGAGGAGGGAAGAAGGAGGGGCTGTGAGTTGCCCCCGGTCTACATTGAGGCTCTGCAGCCAGAGCGTTAACATCTATGACCGGAGTTCTCCTGGAAAAGAGTCTCTGACGACGAACCGTCTCTTTTGGATTTACTCACAGGATATTTATTTTTTATTTGATTCTAAATTACTTTCTGGAGTATACGAAATCGTGGATCTATGCTAACCCTACGTGGGAGTGTACGACATTTGTGAAGTTGAAGAGGAGGAATGTATCGTTTCTTTGTGAAACTAACATTTCTGATTCCAGCCATCGTCATCACACACGGTAAAGTGTCTGGGAACAGTTGCAGGCAGGGAATTCGATACACGGTTTTTAAATCCAAAACGCATTTTATCTAATTGTCTTGGATGTGACTAATACTAGACTACTTTATAACGTGTAAGATTAGAACTGAGCAAATATTCGTACTGATCGTTTAAATTTAAATGACTAGTCTGGAATTTATTTGAGTAGAACGTGTGTTATTGGTTTCCCGACGTTACTCTGGTAGATCGTTTTAAAACGTCCATTGCATTATCTTGTTGACCTACAGTATAATTACCTCTATGCTGGTCGTGGGAACGTACAAGTGCAGCGGCAAAACTCTGGAAACCTCCGCTGCTTTGTGCGTCTGCGCGCTGCAGCGTGGACGTGAACTTTTGCGAAGGTTCAAATTATAATAATTTCTATTATTGCGGGCGAAGCGTAGTTATAATACAATTTATTTGATGTTGTTGTTCCAACAAACAAAGTGCATCGACTTTAGTATGTAGAAACAGGTGTTTTTTAAGTTATATGAATTATCAATTTTTGGATTCAATTCGTGATGTTAAAGACCTGAAGAAACTTTCTCGTGTCTACATGTGTGAAAGAGGACGACCGGGGGAGATAATGGGATGAAGAAGTTTTGTGCGTGTGCTGCGGTCGGGGGATGGGGGGTCAGCAGGGGGGCGAGGGAGGGCCTCTTTTGTCTGTGTATGTGTGGGAGAGTGTGACTGCCGGGTGGAGGCGGGGGGTGCTGTTATTCCGTATGCTGGTAAACAGTTCCTCTGAATAGTGTTTTATGGCTCGTGCTGGACTTTGATTTCTTTTGTCCCCGCATCTGAGCCAGGCAGCTGTTGCGCTTTTCCCGCGAGCGTGCGCTCGAAATCCACGCTCCACGCGCTTTGGCCTCGCCGGTGTCCAACAAGCGTTCCAAAATCCCCCGAGGAGACTCATAAGCCTCAGAGTATCAAATCAATTACACAAGAAGCTGACAAGCCACGCGCATTCCATTCAAATGTCTATTTCTGTAAATAATGATGTTTGCATTTGACATGTGGAAACGAATAAGGCTTGCAGCTGAGGCATTATTCGCCTTGCTTGCGCACAGTGTGACACGAAAAAGTGTTGTGAAGTGTTGGATTCACACAGGTTTTAAACCTGTTTATTTTCTCCTCCTCTCCTCAGGTCTAAAATGCTCTCTACCCACTGAATCATGCCTTAACGGAGGAAGGTGTGAGGCCTCCTCCAATGGAAATGGAGAATGCAAGTAAGTAAAGAAAACCAGGAATAACACTGTAGGCTACTGTGTGTATACTGTGTGTATACATTTAGCAGTTTTTGTAGTGAACTGCAGTATCAGTACAGAGTGCTCTCGGATAGGAAGCAGTGGGGCCGTGTATTCCCCTCTTTTCATTCCAGCCTTTGAGGGTGCCCTGCGCCCAGCAACCAGAGGCCCTAAACTTTCCTCTGGGCTGCTGTGCACACCCTACACCCTCCCAGGAGCCACGGGGCCCCGTGAGCGGCGCGCATTCCCCCACACAGAAGAGAGACAAATACAAAGAGGGGGTCCTATTCGAGAAGAGCTGCCCCGCCCTCCTCCAGCAGGGCTGGTAATGAATGCAGGACCCCTTCCCCTAGCAGAGTGAGAGGACGCGTCCAGGCCTAGGTCTTGTTTTTCTGGCCTTTCACGGGGCGACAGCTGGGGCTCGCTCGCCGCCCGTCACCTATTGTCCTGTAGTCAGAGTAATGCTGTGTGACTAATCTCAATGGGGTTCCCCATAACGCATGCAGCCACCCCAAACACTGCAACACACACACACACACAACACACAACCTCCCCAACACCATAATGCCCCCTCCAAAAGGCTTGTCTCCTGCCTTCTGAATGCAAACCCACCCACCCCCCCATTTGTGGTCTCCATTAGAAAGCCAGATGGCTGTGAAATGTAATTGGATTGGAGGCTGATGGGCCCTGTTTATTCAGAATAAAGTGCAGATATTTGAAGGGAAACAAGTGACATTAGGCACGAAACAACCAGTGACCGATCTGGGCAATCTATGCATCACTTCTTTTTGTTACAAACACACACGCGCGCGCACACACACACACACACACACACACACACACACACACACACACACCTGTATGTATGTATGTATGTATGTATGTAATGTATGTCTAGATGCAGGGAGTCAAAAGGAATCAGGGATGCAGGGAGTCAAAGGAAAAGGTCTTGCTTTATGTTTCACTGGTGCGCCAGATCACACATAAACAGTCCTGAAGGTGCTTTTGCTTTCTGTTGAAAAGTACTGTAGCTTGTGTGTGTGTGTGTGTTGGGGGCTGGCCTGGCCCAGGGGCAGTGGGCTCATGGCAGGCGTTTCCCTGGTCTTTGGGGACAAGAAAGAATGATTGTGAGAGCCATGCTACTAGCCCTTGAGCTACAATTCAATAATATCTTATCTGCCCCTCCGGTCCCAAAATGCTGAACACACACTCTCTAACAAAGACACGTGTGCCTGCATGCACACACACACACAGACACGTACACACGCACACGCACGTACACACACAAAGCTGTCATTGTGGCCCCCAGCCCTGCTTAGTGCAATTAATACAGAGAGGATTGGAGCCTGCCCCCGCCACCACCTCCTCTCATTAATCATTCCCCCTCGCCAAGCCAAGCGTCCCCTGTCAATCTCAGAGTGCACCAGGAGAGCGTCGGTGCTGGGAAGGCCCTCCCACACATGTTTGTGTTTACGCTATGCTGTATTTCCGCGAACACACGTGAGCTACCATGGGTGATTGACCCTGCTATAGAGGAGCATGGAAGAGGTTGAAGAGGCTGCCCAGCAGAATGCTCCGGTTCCTGCATGTCGTTGGGCTGTGTCACGCTGCAGTTTTCACCAGTCTCATTATGCACTTGTTGAGTTTACCACAGTCACTGGCACTCTGTGGCTGCTGCTGGTCTCATGTGTGTGTGGGGCTGAACCAAATTCCCTCTACGAGAGGGTGTGAGAGCCGATAGTGAAATCACATATATATCGCATGCGCATATACTGTAGGATAGGGTTGCACATCATTATGCAGATAGGTATCCTGGGATTGTGACCATGCTGTTATTTCATGCTCACTTCCTGCAGGATGGACCTGCAGCTCGTCCCAGGAAACCGGAATAGCTTTTGTCCTTAAAATGTTCTTAAAGTTGTCTTTCCTCCCCTTCTCCAAAAATAGACCACTTTGATTTAGATCTCTTTACATGGAACATCAAAACAAGAGCTGCTCTGTAAAGTATATCCAGGTGTTTGTTTATGGATATTATTATTTCAATAACGCCATGGTGAATACTCAAAATAAACATATAAAAAGAGAAAGAAAAACATTTTAAAGCAACATTCTTTCCCCAGCAGCATATCATTTGCAGTATAGCTAATATGTATGTATAGCAGACGAATTGGTTAAAAAATATCAGGGGAAAGTCCTGTTTCATGTCCTCTCAGGCGAGAAGTTTTGTGTCTTTTATTACAGTAGGTCAGCGTCTGTTTGCGGCGACGCTAGATATGGCGAAGCATCGCAGTAGCGATTTATTGGGGAAGTCCTCAGTAGTGATTCTGTGAAGTGAGAGGTTATCTGTAGGTCTTAAGTTTCCTGTTTCCCATGGTGCTCTTGTACTCTCCACATATGCCACTTTAAAGCGTATAGAAAAACATGTGAGTCAAATTTAGATTATGAGCCAGTATAGTGAGGTTGTTACCCTTTCACCTCTAGACCTGCAGGACGGGCTGGGACGCTAGCTGAAATAGACCCTGTTTTTATGCGAATACGCTGTTAATAATAAACCTAAAAAACATCCCAACTGGCTCGCAGGGTGTCTCGCAGGGTGTCTCGCAG
>JAODLI010016807.1:0-23342 GCA_027575585.1 Percopsis omiscomaycus
GACGCACACACACACACACAGACGCACACACACACACACACACAGGCGCACACACACACGCACAGACGCACACACACACACACAGACGCACACACACACGCACACATTTTTAAATGGTGGAAAAGGATTTTACACAATTTAAACAGCGATTAAATTTTAGCAATAGACAGGTTAAAGATTTTTTTTTTTTTAACCAGCCATATCCATTTATGTAGAGTGTACCTGCCTACCGTGAGCGTACTGGCGCCCTCTGGCTGTCGTCGCATTATCCAAGTGGATGCTTCACATTGGCTGTTGTCGAGGTGGCTCCCCGACAACATGTAAAGCTCTTTGAGTAGGCCTACCTTAAATAGCGCTATATAAGTGTAATGATTATTATTATTATTATTATTATAACGTTAGTTATTGTGTGGGGGTTCCTACATATCATAAGGTGGATTTCACTCAAGTGAAATACAAGCATAGCTTGGTAGGCCTACAGTATGATATCGATATTGCAAGCTCCACGATTTGTTCTGCTCTGCATCTCAGAGTGGAAACTAGTCATTGCGGTGATAATAGGTGTCAATAAAATCATTAGTAGATGATTGGACATCTTACCTTCAACTAATCAAACCAGCAAACGTTTGACGGTGATTTTAAAACACAGGTCTTTTTGACGACCTTCCACAAATTAGACCCATGTGGAGATGACAGGCACTTGTTTACCTCCCCGCCTGATTGGGCGATGATTCCATAACCACCTGACAAACGGTCAAACAAAGAAGCAAATTGTAGAGGCAGAGCTTACAAAATCAGGATGATTTAACCACGCTAATACAAACAGTCTAGACAGGTTTAAAGTTATGTTTAATGATAATTAAATGTATTTAAGCATTCAAGACAATATGAAATAGGCTGCTGGGGAAAGTGGACAAGAGTTAAGGCTGTTAAATGTAACTGGAAGGCACCTGTGCTTGTGAGCAGAGGCGCCTTAAGGGGAAGGGGTTACAGTAGGACGATTCCTCACAAACCACTATTATTATTGTTTGAAGGAGAAGGAGGTGAGCATATTATATTATTTCATAGGGCCCAACATTTCTAACAGCGAGTACTTGTCAGACACAAGCACTCACTCAGCAGAGATGCCGCTAGAAGGAATACAGCTACCCCCACACAGTTAACGTACGCCACCACTCAAAGCAAAGAAAACAACCCAAACAGTTGGACTTACCTGCTTATACCATGTACACAATTTGTCTATTACAAGGCTAAAACTTTCCGTGGCTTTAGACGAGATGAATATGTTACACCAATTGTTGCTGTAGAGCAGTCTTAGGTGATGGAAACACAAAACCTAGCCAGACAATAAACAACGGCAAGGGCACCTACAAGCGGACAGGCAACCATAGTGTCACCTTAATGATGTGTCTGGGAACGGCATTGAGGATCACCTGACGGAAGGAGACGTAAACACAGATATGAGGTAAACCCGGAAGCAGTGGCTTGCTATGACAGAATCCCCCTGTGTGTCTTTAGGTAAATTATGTTCTCATTTTGTGGAAGAATCATTCAGAAATACTCCAATTTGTGTCTGTACGACCTATGTGACCTTTATACCAACAACAGGTTTAACATTGAGAATGTAACCCTACAATAAGTACAATATGTTTCAGTATTGTATTACAAATGTGTGGGCGGCTGTAGGTGGACGAGTAGAGAACCTGTGTGTACCTAAGCAGTATTGTAAATAAAGAATTATAGGCCTATTTTTGCCTTCTGGCAATAAGCACGCCCTCTATAATAGGAAATGAAGTGAGCAAAGACAGAGAGAATGGGGAGAGGGAAAGAATGGAGCTTTAATGTTTCCATTTTTGCTCAATGACCGTACGGTCCTTAGAGATCCTCCGTGAACAATACTTCTGTCAAGTGCAAATGCACTCTATGGCCCGCCTACTCCCCGATCCCCCCCAATGTCCTCCTCAGCGCTCAGCGTTGCTACTCTTACTGTACCATCACACTGTCACTTCTCACCATCCTGTGAGGAACACACTTCACAGCAATGTCCTCGCTACTCTCTCACAACAAGGAGCAGACACGCAGCAGAAAGCCCCTCGCCGACTCGTCCTCGGGTTCGCCCGCCACCGCTGCCGCCGCCAGGAGCCTGAGGGTAGGGGCCGCTGGTCTTTAATCTGGTCTCTGTGTGTTTATTTACAGGAAATGCCGCGCCTGACATAAGCAACCACTGCCTTTGAAACGTAGCCTAGACATTGTCAGACAAAACGCTCAGTACTGCACCACAGTTATTCCCTTTTTGTTAAGGAGGCTAAGGAAATTCCATTATAATGTAATTGAATAATTTGCCAGATTATGTATACAAGGCATCTTATTCTCCAGCATACAAGCCAGTGTACAAACATGGTGTTCATAAGTACTAAGTTACCCAACCTATTGTTTTGAGTTTGAGATGCACATGTTGTCTAATAAGGGAAAGAAACAAAGAAACAAGGCCGAAACATTTGAGAGAGCGATGGAGAGAGATAAGTATAAAAAGGAAGTGTACAGTAAGAGTGACAAAGAGGAAAGACGGAGAGAAGGGGGGATAACGTGTCTAATAGTGGTTTGTGGGAACTCAGGCGCACTATTTATAGATGTTTACCCCTCCGCAAGTCCTAAGGGAGATGCGCACATTTTCCACTTGGGAAGAGATGGTCAGGAGACTGAACGTTCCTCATGGGATCTGGTTATACCTTGTGTAAATACATCTCATGCCTCTCGATCTAATCCGGCCATCAATACTCCACAGCCGTTATTTATGACCATTTGAGGAAGCGGTCCATTGTGGCCCGTGAAGTTTTAGGCTCTGAGTGATATTCCTCAGGACTTGTAAATGTCAGATGAGAGACGTTTTAATATTGTTGACTGTTGACCCATTGCACCTGCAACTTTTAAGCTATCTTTGTTATTAGTTAGAATGGAGACTAAACAGTTTTAAGCCCCAGCCACATTGGCTAGTGCCTCACTTGGTGTTGGATTATTATTGTTCAGGTTCCAGTAAAAGTCTGGTTCTGTATAAAAATGCAAAAATGCTGAAACGCTCTCAGCTCCACTCACAATGACCCTGGAAACTTGCAGGCAATAAACGTCAAACTCCCAAGCCAATGCCAGAGTCATTACCTTTTTTGGATGTGTTTGGCTATCTCTGCTTCTCAGTTTATTTAAGGGGCTACTTCCTTTATTATACTAGGAGGGCTTTAGTCAGGCTCAAAAGGGTTTTCATTGAGGAATATCACTTTACTGTAAGGAGATTATACAACATCCCGCTGAGCTCCGGTTGTCAGCAGTACAAGAGATCTTTCTCTACTGAGAATGTATAACAGTTGTGTGTTTATGATGGCATGAATCCACCCCGCCATGACTTTGCATGGCGGCAACTGTTCTAAATAAATCTCACATTATGACTGTAAAGCACGAGAAACCACAGATCCGGACTAGGAACAATGTTTGCTTGAATCTATATGATGTCACCATCCACTGAACAGTAAACATCTGCTACAAATCAAGGAGGAGGTCATGACAGTCTTGTACAGTATGAGCTATTCTTGTCATGTCTTTAAGCACAGGGGACATATGTCACAAATAGCCAGACAATTTTTATGTACAAACCAGATCTGGAGATACATAATATGTTTGTTTTGAGCAGGTTTTGCTTTTCATATATACTGTATATAAATACAGACTGAGCAGAAAATCAATGCTGTCGTTTTTTTTTTAGCAAAGAAACGATTTTAAGCGTGACTTTCTAATCAAATTTTCCTTATTTAAACGGGATGATAAATCAAACATTATGTCAAGTTTGACCTGAAGCTCTTCCACTCTTTTTCAGCACGAGAGACTATCTAGGTAAGTGTTATTTAAGATTAGATTTTTTTTACCTAATCAATACATGCACAACCACTTACACAACACTTAAATGTGACAGTGATTGAGGCACACAATTGTACAAAGTATCTGTATCTGTATCACAACGTGTAGTCAGAGGGCACCAGCGGCGTGAGCGGAAAGCCTGTGCAGACAGAAAAATAGGACTGAGCAGCTGTATCGCCTCTCTCTACAGATTAAACTCGTCTGGGTCTTCTGATGTTTCTAAAGACAGAACAGCCGGCCAGTTGGACTCCTACATCACTCGCAGGGAGAACAGACTGTCAGCAAGGAAAAAACTGGAAGAGGAGAAGGAATGTGGCAACTACAAGAAGGTAAACAATTCATTGAGAAAACTGATTTGTTTTGATATTTATGTTTGATATTGATGTTTTTAAACACGCTAGGCCTTTATTTTTAATATATTATAATACATCCATCATCCACATTTAATCATTCTGTAATATTCTGAGATAGATATCAGGGTACTATTCATGGTATTGGGTATATACAGTATATGTGTTTTTTTAGATGTATGAAGAAGCACTCACCACCAATGAAAGGCTCAAGTCTAGGCTGGAAGTGAGTAAACAGGAACTTGTCATGGTGGAAAGCCAGCTGGAGAGACTGACACAGGTATCTCCAACTATCATTACACACTTTAGGCACCAAACCCTAAATATCAGATGTGTGTGTAAACAAAAAGAAAATAAAGTACTGCTTATGAAGTCAGTGTGACTGAAAAACTGATTTGCTATATTTTTCTTTCTTTTATGCAATTATAGACTAAAATGAGTTCCAATATTTCATGTGGTTATTGAAGGATAGCAGTATGAAAGAAATGGAGCAAGGAATATGAAAGTAACTCACATAAAGCTGCATGTTCACAAGTTATGTGTGTTAGTATTGAAATATTGATTATTGGCAGTTCTGAAATTTGAACCACTGACACAACACGATGAACAAGACAGTCAATGTTGAACTTTGAATCTAATATTCACATTTTATTGCAGCAGAAAGGAAGATCAGCTGATTGTGGCTCCAATATGCTTGAGACAGAAAAAAAGGTTGTTTTTTCTTTCTGTTGTTATGAGTCTTGTGATTGGTGAATGCTGTATAAAGTCCAAATGCTCTGCCCATACATGCTCCTAAAAACTTCCCATATTTGGAATATTTCCATTTAAAATGATGGTGCAATAACATATCCACAGAAGCTATAGGAAGTATAAAAAACAAAATAAATGAATCTCTGCAAGAGATGTAAACAATGAAAAAAAGAAAGACAGTATCACCAGCTATTTTAAGACCAGTGTGTACAAAATAAGCATTTTCGAGCTTTCCTAGAAGGCATACGTGAGTGCTTGATCTTGAGGCTGAGATGAAATTCTGTGAAATCATCGTGAGCTCCTTTTAGGTCATATTTGGGCGTACAGGGGGCCTAGAAAGGTAGTGTAATGTAGACTGTAGTTAATCATCGTAAATCATCGTGAGCTCCTTTTAGGTCATATTTGGGCGTACAGGGGGCCTACAAAGGTAGTGTAATGTAGACTGTAGTTACGAACAGTGCACCGTTTTACACAAATCATCTTTCTTGTTAAATTTCTGGTAGGAGCGACGGCTTCTAGAGAAGAAGATAACAGATATGGAGGAGGAACTAAAGGTAATTTTTATATATCATTAAGCTTTAAAGGCGCCATATCATTTCAAACTAATTTTGGACAGACTTTCTCCCTTCAAGTTTAACATTAAGTTTAACAACATTTAGCTTGGTATTTTGGAGAGGAATTCTGGATAACATTTAAAACAGATTTCAAGATTAGTTCAGCTGTTTCAGGTCCCTTGAGACGACACAACTGGAAGAACTTTAATTTCACGATAGGGCACCTTTAAGAGAGCTAAGGTAACCATGGCTTACAGTTTGTATAGATAACAAAACCAGATTGAAAAGAGTACATCGTTTCAATTTCTAATCACCATGTGACCCCGCCAAAACCATCACATGAGTGTAAAGTTCAGTTTATTTAATATGAACCCAGTGATGACCAAATAAAGCCAAAATGCACTCCTAGCTAAAGCGTAAACAGTCTACTTGCTGATGAATAGTGGAACCTGGTGCCAGGGTGTTAGTCTTAAGTGAGCTCTGTGGTACAGGCTTTAGCTTACACCATTTGTCACCATTATGGGCTGTGGAATATATGTGAGGGGTTTGACATTCGAGTGAGTAAGCCATCTATATTCATCTGCCGTCATAGTTCCACAAATGTCTGTTGTGCTCTGGCTGCAGAGAACACAAACAACAAGCGCTTCATTAAATACGGGACACTATGTCTGGATATAAACCCTAAGATTGTTTGCGTATTTAGAGTGAAGTCTGACTTCAGTGTGTTTCTGTGAATGAATGTGTATGACTGTTTGCCTTTTCCTCACCAATGTGACACTGCCATTGTTTTACAACATGAATCTCAAAACTCCAAAGAACTTGGAGAAAATACTGTCTGTCCTGTACTATTTTACAGTAATATGAATACACAGTCAACTTTGCTACTGCTTTTTGCCGTCTCATCTACTTTCATTACAGCAACTTTATATGCTATTATATTTTTTGTTTGTTTGTTAATAATTTCGCAAATTGAACACTTTTTCTTTGGGTGAGGTAGAAAGGAAAGAGGTATAAAAATAGTTAATCTCATTTGCATGTAAAATATGCTATCATCCACAAAAACATTTGCAGTGAACATACTGTGAACACTGTACAGAAATCCAGACTTTTCTCTCTCACCTCTAAGTGTACTGTTGCTCTCTCTCTCTCCTCAGGTTAAGACAGACCTAAAAATGGAGAACCAGCGTCTGAAAGATGAGAATGGTGCTTTAATCCGTGTCATCAGTAAACTGTCTAAATGAGGCAACGAGCCTAATAAGACTGAGGGGAAAAAAATGAATGCAGCAAGCCATATTTAGTTTTCTTTATTTCTTCACCCAGCACCTAAAGCACAACAAAACCCCAGTAAGACCAAACGTGTATTCCTGTGAACGTGGCTGGCTCAAATGATGATGTTAGTGTTCGTCATGGAGACAAATACTGATGCAATTGGTCATTACATAATTGACAGGAAATTCATTGTCATAGGAGGAGCCAGGGGCTTTTTGATGACATCTAGTTCTCCCTATATTAACAAATATTAATTGTAACTGTCTAAGTTCATAGGAATGACAGAGAAATTGTCATGTTTTATTTTGTGTTTGAAATGACTTTGAAAGTGTTTTTGTGTGTGAGTGAGTCTTTAAACTTAATATTTACCATAAATATCACCATAGTTTACTGGAAAATCTGATCTCTTCATATTAATAATATATGAACTAAATTGAATTGCTTGCAATTGCAATTTAAAAAAAAATCAGAAGTCCATTGAAAAGCATATTCACGTGTTATAGTGATTTGCATGTTTTTCAACTTTTTGATTTTATAGACACATCTTTGTACATTTTCCTGCTATTTGTTATGCCTGTATAATAAATCATACTGAAATAATGATACTGTTTTTCTGTCATTTGATATTAGGTTTTGTCGCGAACAGCGCCCCCGTGTGACCCAAAGCAGTAAGGCCTACATAAAAAGCACAGGACAAAGGAACTTAAAATGCCTTTATTTCATATGATAACAGATAGATATGTCGTGATGACATTCCATATTTGTTCCTTTCAAAGTTTTTATTCTACATAGTGTGTTATAGGAATACAATTGTTTGAGTCTTTTTATTGAGATTTTTCTTTTGCTGGAAAACATGTTTTTGTAAAGAAATAAGTCATGCAGTTCACAAAAAGGCACAACTACTGACACACACCTCTACAACACGACTAAAGTGAAGAATTCATTTCAAGCTTTTTCCTTGTCCATGTTGGCAGGTAAGGGGAAAGAGTTGGTGGTTGGGGCGGGGCTAGGCAGCAGTTCTTTGGAAGTTCTGTGTGATGGCTATGATGTTTAGGTCGGACTATGGCTGGAAAGTAACCGCTATTGAAGCAGCACGATCGGCAGTATTGCATTGCAGATTTATGTTTATTTGATATTTTCTCTATATGTCTGCGCCGTTTGGGTCTGCCCCCGTGCTGTCGAAGGTTTCCATGACCCAGGAAGACAGGGATTTTGTTGCCTGCTTTGCAGTGATGTGACAAACCGTTACAATGTCTCTTGTCACAAAAGAAAACATCACAATAACAGGTTCTATTGGTCCTATTCTGAATACACTTGTGAATCTGACACGTGAAGCAGGTAAAATCAGGTGGTAGCTTATATATACAGTATCTAAAAGAGGCTCAATATTGACCTTGGATAAACCCGGGTAAAGGTTATATAAGATGGTGTATCACAGATAAAAGTAAAAAGAACAAAACAAAATAAAAATGACATTCAAATTTCAGTTAAAGGTATAATATACCACAACTCTTGATTTATTGGTAATCTTCATATACTGTAAGTTGCCGATTAAGATATATTTGATTGTAGCCGATTAGCTACAATTAATATATAAATGAATCATCGGGTCATACTTAATGGACAGCATCCACTCATCCAATATTAATCCATTAGTGACTGATACTGGTATTTATTGCATTTCTATAATTTGGATTGTTTGAGCCGAGTATTCTACACTTTTAAGGTTAAAATTACTCTTTCAGAATGCAGACCCTTTTATTGCTGCTGTAAACATAAATAAATGTGTCTACATACTGTAAATGTACTATACATACTGTAAATGTTTTACATCTAGCCAGTTAATATTAAAATATGTCATTTGCCTCTTATATTTCCACAGTTCAGTAAAGTACTAAGGCTCAACTATTTCATTTGGCAGGAAATAAATGCAGGTAACACTCCATACTGAAATACAAAACCTATTTGAAACATATATTCAAATAGCATAATACTGATCTATATGTGTAACAGAAAGGGGTCAGTGCATGACCAGTATACTGTAAAAGCTTGTCCTTGATTGACCTTTAAACATACCCAGAATGAGAGAAAAAAATAAAAAATAAATAAAATAAAAACGCAAATATAAATGCAGTATTGTTTCACATAAAGTAGAAAGAAACCCTGCCCTGATTTCAGGCTTCAAAAAAACCCGTTAACATAGATTATTCAGACAAACATTCAGTCCCATACAGCAAAAATACATGAACCTTGCAGTCAGTGCATACTTTTTTTTTTAACTCCATTTTATTATCAAAATGACACAGAACACATACACGCGTACAATATATTTATGGTTCCTCTTTAAAACATGCTGCTATTTACACACTCTTGTAGATGCATGCTGTATTAACACATGTGAAATGGATTACGTTAATGGTGGGCGTTGAGAGGGAGGTATATAGTGTACAGTCGGCAAACTCATTAGTATGTCATTTTTTTGTTCACCCCCAGTGACATCGAACCTTGGGCGCTGCGCTGTACACATGTACAGCATGTCTGAAATGAAGTCATGTCAGGTCAAGTAATACCACTGCAGTACTTTGGTATCACATATGCACAGCATGGTTGCTATAGGAGAAGAGTGGGCAATCCAAATGAAATACTTAAAGACGCATGATACATGCTTTGACCGGTGATCCCATTTGTTGTCACGCAAATGGCCCTGGTTACATATACAGGATGGGTTATTTGTCAGCAAAATTCATAGTGACTGCCATGTCCAGTTTGTACACACCTGCATTTGGACTTGAATTCAAGCTCTTTTTAAAAGTGCATCATTTCAACGTCTTTTCAAGTTCTCTCTTTTGATATAAACCAAATCCTATTGTTTCAGCAAGAATAACTAATTCTAAACCCACCATACAATGAAAATGTATATATTTAATGAAAACTAAAGCAGCCGATGGAACCCCTTGTTAAGTGAAAATTATTTGAAAGACTTTCATCTGCCATACTCTGTCCGTGCATCAGTAAGGCTTTACATCCAAGTGGTCAAGCACAGGTCTCCAATGGCACATTCAGTGTCCCTGACGACTTTGTAATGAGGTTTACCCGGTAAAAAGAACTCAAGAACCTACTGTTCCGTCTTACAGGAAGGGCACCCTTGTAACTTACACTGGGTCCATCTAAAAAACGGAAATGAGGTTGGAACCTAAATGCATAGACATGCCTTCATGGCATCACGAAAATATGTGATCGATGAATGAAAAAAATGGACCAAAGACCATTTCATCCCTGCCATATGCTTTGCACCTCCTTCTAAAGTGTGAATGCGAGCTGGTAAAATGAAGATGATGATCTTTCAAATCATGTTGCAAAACAGATGCACTCTAGACTTCATTCAATCTCAATCTTATCTAAGCTTTTGCATTAATAGACTCAAACAACATAAAGAGATTCTATACAATAAATAGCCCGATTCTTAAGTACTTTCTAATGAAAGTTATAGCACACATTATAGCAATATACAGTATTGGGCATGGTTTATGGGTGGCGCTAAATAAAGCATGCATAATGCTCTATAAACTAAACCAAGCCTTGTTTCCAGCGTTGGCTCACACCTAGCCTGAGTGCCAGCACCCTAAGAATGTGGTTCTGAACGTATGTTCCGACGAACCACTAACAATCACTCGATCACTCAATCCAGCTCTTCTCGGCGTACACTAATGCATGAAATGGGTTGACTTAACCATCTATAGCTCGTGTTTTAGGATTCTGCTCTTTGTGTTGATCAGGGGTGAAGTACTGGAAACTGATAGCTTGGCGTAGGCCATGGACTTCATGCAGTGTGTAGAGGTTGGGTTGAGTTTTCTGAGTTAGTAGTTGCTCGGTGATGCTAGTTACTTCTTAGCAGCCAAGGACGCCAGCTGGCCATCTATGTCCTCCTCCGGTTGCAGTGGATGCCACTGGGCAATGGGACGCCGCGGGTTGGATAGCATGTCTGACCAGTGCTTTAAGCCGAGGCCAGTTGCCTTGCTGCCCACAAAGATCTTTCCAATGGCGTCGTTCTTACCAATCTTGTCGTAGTCAAACACTGTGACTGCCACCAGGATTTTCTGAATAAGAAACAGAAAAGATCATTCATTTGCAAAGTGTGAATCATCGTTTTTTCTTTACTTTTTTGAATTATACTGCTCCGTGTTCACGAAGGCCTTTCCATTTGTCAGTTGAATTTTTTGTAAATCTGGTCTCAATGCCAGTAGTTGTTCTTTGAAAAACCACTGTACTACAACCCCTGCTTTAGTAAATCTGACCCCTAGTGGACATCTCTCATAATGCAGCCCTGTACGGTGCAGGGTTCTCCCATGTCGTACCTGCATCTGCTCCAAGGGGATTTCAAAACTGAAAGATTCGTTGTAATACGGGTTCAGAGTGTTCTTCTTCACAGTGGTCTTCTTCTTCTTGAGACGCTTTCCTCCCTGCAGCAGCTGGATCTTCACATAAGGATCTGCAAGCGACAGCAGCTGAATTAATACTTTCTGAATGTAATCTTCTGTTGAAACACGATACATGATCAGCCATATGCAAATACGAACATAAAATACTTTTGTCAAGAGACACAAATCCAAATATAAATTCAATAAATGCATTATTGTAAATGTGAAAGAAGTGGTATGTTTCTCCACCAGATAATCCACAGGCATCCATCTTCTTCAGGTTCTTTGCCTCAAGAATGCAGACCGTGAGTTTGCCAGCCGTTGGGACGTAGCGGAGGGAAATGCAAATGTCTCCGAGCTTCTCAGGCTGAGGAATGACAGAAATGGTAATGAATTAGTATGATGATCAACAATATTATATAATAATATAACAACAACCATCCAATTGGATTAATGCAATACTAGTGCAGCTGCAATAAGCTTTTATCCCCTGAAATATTGCTTAGCGTTAGAATTTATAGTGCTATCTGGTGGCGTAGATGCAGAAGTCCCAAACTATATGAGGGGTGGGTCCCTCTGTGTAGCTAAAAACAGCTAATTATGTTCCTACAAAGCGAATTGACTCTCCATTTCACTCCGTGTCACAATTTACATAGTTTACAACATATTTAAGATGATAGACTTTTATGTATACCAAGACCTTTTTTGGTCTAAAACATTTCTTAGGTCACCTAGACTATTGTGCGATTTTAACACACTTAAAAAACATTTAATTTAACTTGTATGCATTAATATTTGTATTTATTTACTATACAATATAATACAATACAATAATACCAGTCACAAATGCACTAGTGTGTGACTACCCTGATTTGGTACTATATTGATTATTTATAGAATTTGTATAATTATTGCCTGAATTAGATAATCAATTGTAACAGAAACAGAAAAATTTCTAATCTTAAAATCACCTCCTCTTTCTCAGCGCTCTCCAGATCTTTCCATTCCTCGATAGGCTGTCCAAGGTCGATGGTGTTCATGGGAATCTTCACCTCTCCGATGACGTCATGTTTGGAGAACCGATCGTAGTCGTAAACAGACATGCACAGTGTCTTCCCACCCAATTCCTCATAGGGAACCTGATCAACACACACAATGACGTTTACAAATTATTATTGACAAATAGTGGTGGGAATTTCGAATCTTTTTACTGACTTAGATCTTCAAATCTCGGTCAGTAAATCCAATCTCGGTCAGTAAAATGAACTAATCTTTATTCGAGTTCATTCCGTTCATTTTAATTATAGGCTAAGTGCGGCGCTGTAGCTCTCTTGTGGGTGATGTAATAAAAGAGCGCACGGCTACACGTCTTGCTTTAGATGACAAAGTAGCAGATAGTCCTATACACAAACTCACTTCTTGATCAGCCTAGTAGGTAGCCTATGAGTCATTAACTAATCATTTCTGTTTCCTGTGCCTTCTGCTTTGCCCACAGCCTTGTGGCTGGCTGAGCCTATACAACTGTCACGTGACAAATGACCGAAAGACACAAACCCAAACCCAGACTAGTTATGAGTCATGAACTAATCATTTCTGTTTCCTGTAGCTTACTGACTGAGCCTATGCAGCTGCCATGCGACGAGTGAACGTAAGAGTCCAAGACCATTCACGCATGCGTGAAAATAAACTAATCAGTCACTGAGACAACTCATTACTCTGGGTCATATAAAAGATTAGTTCAAAAAGAACGAAACGTTCACGAGCAACACAACACTATTGACAAATAACAATTGGCAAATATTACAGAAAATACAATATTGACATGAGAACACCATACATTAAAAAATCATATTGGTTGCAAAGTTTGAGAGAGCGAAGAAGACTGACATATTACTTAAACAATGGTTTGTTTTTCTGGTTTGTCTTCCTACATTTTCAGAGGGAGCCTCAAGTCTGACCCAAAGCCACTTCAAGTCCCCAAGGACCTCATTAGGAGGGACAGGAAAGAGCAGCTTGTTGACTACATTGACCAGAAAGTACACAGTAGCCAAGCAAACCTACTGAGGCATAATCTTGTTGAGAGGTTGTGGTATGTACTGTATGTGTGTGCATCATCGGAGGTGCTGAAAAGAACTTAGTTTCATATTGAGGGCCCTAGTTTCCGGGTCAAGACACAGGAGGATCTGCAACATTCTTTCACTGTTTGTTTAGGTTACCTTGTTGCCTTAATTGTTCTCTGTTGTGTCAACTCTGTTATAGTCAAACGGTTCTTTTCTGTCACTCTTGTGATAAAAAGTGAGTATTGCATAGGCTTGTGGTTGCAAACAATACAAATCATGTACAGGAAATTAATAGACTAAGGGGAGCTCTTAGCAAGTACACATCACTATTCCACTATTGCAGTGAAACGTTACCATAGTTAACTTTTTAGCTTACTCATTTGTGGTTTAAAAATCATTTAATTGTCAACACCCCCTATGCTGCTAGTGTAGCTTTTTATACAGAGACCCAGCAATAATGCCATTAAGAAGACCCCTCATTATGCCGCATTTGCTTGTTTATACTAAATCAAACAGGCAGCATATCGCCCCAGTGTAGCAATCTGGCTTTCCAAAACCAGAGTTGTGCCCGAAGAGCGTGGCGTTTAACACAACAGCGTTGGCAGAGAACGGTTTATCTGCAAAGTCACAGACTACACGACAGTAAACGGCTTAGAAATGCTTAACTAAAATGTTATTGTCACTAGAACTGTTATTGTTATACATAAATATAACCTTCATTCATGAAATAATAGTGTGCTTGTGGATACATGACTCATCAAAACGTCACACCCCTATTCCGCCATGCCGGCTGTCCCTTTTACACAGACATCGTTCCGGCTCTCTGACTACCTCCACCTACCCCCATTCCACCTCCATACCTTTAACACAGAACGGTGAGGTGGAATGAAGGTGCAATATTCCCGCCTTGAAAACGCTGTGTAAAAAGGGCCATTGTTAGGACTAATGGAGTGGAGTGTGCGATTACATAATATTTTTTTTACAGTGCATTCACAAAAATTTCACCCTTTACCTGGCTTCCTTTTTGGCTCTCGTAAAGGGGGACAATTTATTACAAGATTACAAGATTCTGGTTTGGTGACGTGTAATAAATCCTGAAATTGCTGTCTAGCCACTGCAGATATAAAAACGAGGCTAAGAGAGGCCTACCTTGAATACAAATGACTCGTTGAAGACGGGGTTCAGCGTCTTCTTGTGGACTTTGGTGTCATACTTCTTCTTCTTGTCTGGAAGCAGTTGGACCTTGACGTAAGGGTCGGAGGTTCCCCCTGAATCCATGGAGATCAGGTCTGCAGCTTGAAGAATGCCAACAGTGAGCTATGGTAAGGGGGGTGGAGAGGTCAGAGGGAGAGAAAGAGCTTCATCACATGAATATAACATTCCTATATTCATTCACTGTCGTCAATATGGGTGCTGGACACGGACAAAAGGCTCTGACGTGTTACGTAACTGTCTGACAACCTAAGCCTCTCGGTCAATCACAAACAGACGTATGTGCCAAAGGTATGCCTGGCCACGGCTCTGCACATAAATACAAGTAGTCAGTGGATTCACAGGAATTTGTTTTAGATGTGCTGAATAATGTATGGACAACTGTTTGTATTGATGTAAATGGAATTATCAATTTCATAATGCTACTTTTATCCCAAATCTGCCTCAAACAGTGTATGTTATCTTATTATGGACTTCCCATTAAGTGATTCAGCACCAGCTTGCCTCATAAATCAGTGCCATCTACAATTGGTGCATACATGCACTGCAGCAACCACTGCTGTAATGATGATAAAGTTACTGATTACAGTATGCTACAGAGAAAATAGGACTGCTAAAATTCAGGATTATCCTGCAAGGACATAATAAAATCCAGACTATCCAATTTCTTGAGCCCTGTAGACAGGCCAATAGGTATTCTCCTTTTCTGCTGACATTCTGGAAAGCTGTAAAAAAATATTATACAGTATCTATTATAAAATTCCAGGTCACTATGGTGGTATATGGCACCATTCTTAAAATATCAAATTTGATACAAAATGCCCTAATATAATGTTTTCCACCAATGAAGGAAATTTTAATTCAATCATAGATCTTAAAATACAGTAAATACAAAATACAGCCATTTATTTACACACATTAATTTACAATTTAGGTCATTCTTTGCTGTATCATAATTACAGTAAAATCATTTAAATTGGCAGAACACTCATAATGGCGAACTATATGGGTCCTTCAGGCAAATGTATTCCTTGTAAGGAACCAAATGTCAGAACTGCATGTCAAACTAGGCAAAGAAATGTGGCCTTTTAAATTGTTTGCTTGCGCCACCATGAGGCTGATGTGTGGAATAACCTAATCAGTTGATCCTTGACTAAAAATTACGAAGTTTCATCTAAATTGGATTAGAACTTGGGAGTTAGCACAGTGAAAGACACACAAACACACACACTGGGTGAACCCATTACCCCTAGCATGCACTCAACACGGGCGTACTGACCTTTGTATTCTCAAAGTCATATTCTATAGAATATTGTAATTTTCCCAATTTCTCTTCTTCTTTCTCCTCTTCCTCTTTCTCCTCTTCCGTCAGCCCGGTCTCTCCTTCATCATCATCATCGTCCTGGTGTTCCTATGGTGTTAGAATAACACACACACAGCATTAACGCACAGGTGACAGGCATCAGCTATACAGGATAGAGCACCACAGCATGCCACAGACACCAGGCCTCCAGGAGTTTATGGAGCACCTGGAAGCCTTACCGTTTGGTACTATCTTACCTATACACTGTAAATTATTTGGTGTTAAACTTAACTTTTTGTTTAAGTTACCTTGGTGCCTTAACTGTTGAGACAAAACAAAATGTAATATTCATTCTACCGCTTACAACTATCAAAGATTATCTAAGGTGTGTAAGTAAGGCAACAAGCTAACTTAATGTTCAACAACACTTTTCTTTTACAGTGTACAGCACCTATAGTATGGCATTTAGTATAGTATATATTTATTGATTACATTCTGTGATTCAGTGCCTGCATTGTTGACAGGGTTATGCATCCATACATGTTATATCATTTGCGCATGTCTCAGCACTGGGCATTTCTTTAGACATGCGTGAGCAGTACAGTGAGGGTCAGCCAGAGTCATTTAAGGCATTGCATGCTAGTTCCGTCAAGAGAAAAAATAAATGGAAATAAACTTTTCCACGTAAATCTGATCGTAGCAGGGTTCCCTTATTCTCTGGGAAATATACATATTTGAGTGTTCATCAAAATGCTGATTACAGTGGTCTTTGATTTCACAGAATTAACAAGGAGATACATTTGACTAGGCCTATGTAAATAACCCAAAGGACCTAGCTCACAACTGCTGATGCCAATGCATGTAGAGTGATAGAGACAAACAAGACATCATATTCAGGGAAAATTTGCTTCTAAATAATCTTCACCTGTCAATGCATTTTACATGGATTGGTTGTGGTTGATTCACAGAAAATCTAACTATGTGTACAATGACTCACTTCTGAATATAATTAAGACCAAAAAATGTCACTCTCTATTGAGTTTATTATTGCAGCAAATGGTTTGGAATTAACAGGCACAGCCAGCTATTGAAATAATGTAGAGGTTACAGTCTAATTGTTATTTTAAAAACCTCAACTGCGGCGGTTACCCTGACCTTGTTATGTTTGCCAAAGTTATACGAGTCCTTTTCAGGCCATAAAGGCCAAAATCATCTTGATTAGCTTCCTCTTTATATTTATTTTGGTGCAATCAAATCAAAAGTGTTTACTTTTTTCATGCAATCCCCCCCTAAAAAAACAACAACAAACCATGCCCTTTATCACATGCACAGATTAATAGTGTTAAAAGTGTCTTGCAGTCCACATTGTACATGAGTACATATTGCTGTGAGTTAGAGTTACATTGGCAAAGGAACAATGCAAACGGTTGTTAGACTCTCCTCTCTGAGTTTAAGGAGCACATCATAGCTTTCCATTGTAACATTCTCAAGCTGTCATAACAAAAACAACAACAACAATAACAAACTTTTCGGAAGAAAAAGGAAGCCTTTCATTCCATGACCCCCCCCTCCCCTCCCCTCCCCTCCCCTCCCCTCCCCTCCGGGGGCCAGAGAGCATCTATCCACCTACCGTCAGGGTCAGGGTCCACCACAGTCAAGAAACATGAGGCACACACAAGACACAAAAGCGGAAAAAGGAGGAGAGCAGAGAGAGGAAGAGGTTCAATTCACAAAACACCAGGAGCAAACGCGCTAACTGAGAGAGAGGCAGTCAACAACGGCATTGACGCCACATCGATGGTGAGAAATGACACGCAAAATTTGCCGTGTCTCACTTTCAGACCGGGGACAGTTCCTCATATTTTGAACACAGTGAACTGACGGCATTGGTAAGCGGGAATAATCTCCATTGTGATATCAGTTGATTATATTCCAAATTAATCATCAGATCTTCTAATTTGCATTCCTGAAATCCAGTATTAGCCCGCAGGACTTATGTTACATGATAAGCCATACATCTTCTCTATGTGATTCTGTGAGGGAAGCTAATTGTATTTAGAAATTCTCTAAGGCAACTTTCCTTCCACAATATCCATTATTCCTCACCCTCGAATAACAATGTGTGTCATTTTTCACCACCTACCACAGTGAAATACATCACACATATTAAACAACCACAACAACAACAACATCAAATAAATGGACGGGAATGAAGCTGTCCTTGCGTCCTCCAAAGCCTCACCTAAAGCTGCTGGTAAAAGATTAAAGGTAATTAGTCAATCCATATTAAAATGGGAATAAAAAAGAGACACCACAACAATGCACAGTATTACTCAGATGAACCATTTGCACAGCGATCGCGGGGCGACCAGGGAACCCGACGCGTCTCCAACAGCGTCTAGAAGGTTCTGCGGTGGGTCATTAGGAAGCACGGGGCCCCGTACCTCTCCGCCCTGCATGTTCTTCATGTTGAAACCGTCCTTGCCCTTCTTCCCCTTCTTGTTTTTCTTCTTCTTGCAGCAGCACTTCTTTATGATGCAGAAGCAGCAGGTCAGGATGAGCAAGGCAGCCACCACAGCGATGGCAATCAGTGCCCATGGAGGTACTACCGGTCACAAAGAAGGGAAAAGAGATAGCACCAGGTTAAGGCTTCCCGGCTGAACTTTCGTACGGTAAGACACCACGTTTTATTTGCTAACAGTATTCCCAAGCCCCAGTGGATCCAGCACGAGTGCTGAGTTGCCACACAGCTAGCCAACATAGCTAACTTAGCTAATTGAACACAGGCAGAAATACTGAGGTGTCATTATTGCTGTAGCTTACATGGAATTTTGTCAATTTCATTCAAGAACTTGCTCTTGATCTCTTCAAACATGTCATTCTTGTTGATCTCTGTGTTGTTGGAGCCAGAGGTGTCGGCCACAGTGGAGACCACGGCCGGGCCGGACGTCATCACCACGGTGGTAGCGCCCGTTGGCTCGGCGGCCACCATGGCCTCGGGCTTCTTCTTGAACAGGTTGAACTTCATGGTGAACCACTAGACGCACAGTCCCTGTGACACATGTAGACAGATAGGGGCACTGGAGGTCAGACGATCAGCTAGGCATTAGGGCTGTGCTAAAAAAAATTGATACAGAAATATATCGCAATATTTATTTTCGCGATATACTACATCGATTTCCAGCTCAAAAATCGATTATATAAAAAACGTAAAAAAATGATTGTATTTAAAAAAAAATAATGTACGTTCACGTTTTAAACGGTGTGTGAACTACAACCTCCATTCCTAAGGATGTCGCAGTACGGCTAGTTGCCTAGAATTGATGGCCCCCATTTCTGGTAGAGTGAAATTTGGATGCAACATGACGGATGCAGCTGACAAAATTACAGCGGCTCCTTAAAAATATAAAGCCGATGTGGGGTATTTCAGCTCTGTTTTTACATTTTCAGTGAACAATGTGGAATATCGCAATATATCACAATATGTATTGTATCGCAATGTATCGTGATATAATCGTATCGTGAGCCATTTATCATGATGCGTATCGTATCGTGAAGTCCTTGCCAATAACCACCCCTAATAGGCATACCCATGTAGTGTGGAAGATGTGATTATAAGTTCACAATGACACAAGGCTTAGACAGACAGACAGACAGACAGACAGACAGACGGACACAAGAGCATTTTGAAAGTCCTCCATCATAGGGGAGACCCACCCAACAAGTATGCTCACAATGTGCAAAGTTACAGTCACTTAGCAGAACGACCCTAACAGAGGTGACTAGTCCTCCGCTCCGAAAGCAACGGTGCGGGACGAGGCCCTATTGGCTGATTTGGTTTTTTTTGTGGACAGGATTTTAATCAGGCTGCCATCGTAGCGACATCACTCACCCCGATGAAGGTGAAGATGAGATGAGTCACAACTGGACTCTCTTCCCAATACACTCACCAACGCTGTAACATTTAAATCCACATTATCTATAAAAACCTACTTGAACATAAATCATTTCAAGTTGGGGATTATAACTCAATATTATACTAGGATCCTTGGCCTACATGGAAATGACGTTTATCAGGAAGTTGTGTGTGTACAAAATCTAAACAGTTATGAATTGAATTGACGTCAACTCATGTCACCCTAATTCTAAAACGCATGTAGGTTGACAATCAAATTCAACCTGACACTGACCAAAGATACCCAGAATAGCCGAACAGCCCTGTGCTCAAATCTACTGAAATCGAATACACCACAAACAGCTGACAAAATCAATTCACCTTTCAGGCCTAATTGGGCTTCATATTATCTAGTCTGCTCTTTGCATCAGTGTGTGTGTGTGTGTGTATGACATCTGCATATTAAAAGCATTTTCAGCTGTCGTGTTGTGTGCCTACTATATAACTATAGTAGGCATTCAAATTAAACCTGCAAAATTAGACATAAGTGGCTGTCATAATGATATTGGCAGGAAGATGGCTACTAGTCTGTTTTGTTTCGCTTTGCAAGTCAGTCCAGGTCCCCTCCGTTCAAAAACATTAATGAACGAGAAAAACGGAACGGAACAATCAGCATCATTAGTTGATGATGAAACCAAGACATTAAAGGGTTCGAAAATGAACATGTCTGATTGGTTGAAAGTGGCCCGATCGCCTGCTATCTATGTTTGACAACTGGCACTGCCTCATAACACAAATTTACCAAATTTGCGTACAGAGCCATGACATATTTTCTTAAAGCTACAATCTGATCTGGTATAACCAGACCCAAACTTCACTTTATGAATAGGGTCTGACCATTGGGGATTGTTTCCAGTCGTTGCATCCTAATGGGCGTAGTCCTCTGGTTAATTTTGAAACTATTGGAGCGGCCTTTAACCAATCGGTTGTGTTCATATCGCTTCCACTAGCATTGTTGGAGCTATATTTTGAAACAAACGCTTGACTTTAACATCATCGCACTTAGCCACCCACACTGGTCGCTGATTGGTCCGAGTGGCTGAGCGAACCTTCATGTGAACGGGGTTTCCAGACTATAATCTCCCAGCTAAAACTGGGCTGAGAGCAATAGCAATCTCTCACTTTCCGGTTTAGATAATCACCTTCAGTAAGTAAGTGGTAAGCGTTCAGTTCAAATGCAAACAAGTATATACACTATGGGCCAGTCAGTCAAGAGCACAAAGGTTCATTTTGGAAGCCAAATCACTAAAGACTGGATGGGCCAATCGACGGACTGCTCCTGTCCTGCCTATCCTCTCCTATCTGCCTGTTCTAGACCAACCACTGCTATTTGATATTAATGTCCTTTTCTCGGGAATGTCACACCTGGACACAAAAAAACAAAAACTGTAAAAAACAAACAAACATTTATCTCAAAGAAAAAATGAGATAACACTGGGAGTCTGTCCTCTTGCCAGTTTCCAGGCTTTGCAAACCTGTTTCAATAACACAACCCAGTGACTGCAAGGAAAATGAGTTAGGCAAATAAACAGTTCATGATACTGGCTTGTCTGTCTCCAAGATGCCGCCCACTGCAACGAGAATAATCAGCAAATTGTTCCCCAGTGGCCATTGATATGCTTTGTATCTCGACTGCCTCTATTGTCTTTTTCTACAAAATGAATAAATATAAGAGTGAAACGATGTAGTGATATTTTCAGAAGTGACAACACTGATTAATTTTGCTCACAATCAATAAGCTGTGGATGGAATGGATTGCCTAAGAATCACATGGTGCATTGTAGAATATCCCATGTTACATATTTCTTAGCCAATTTCCCTGTAAAACACATTTAGAGTATTTGTTTAAACAGCTTTAACACCACACATGACGCGTGTATGTCTCTGCATCTGTGTGTATGTGCGTGTATGCGTGTGATTCTATGTGTCAATCACTAAGGCTAGAAAATGCTATAAGCTTTCTAGAGGATTTCTATCTTCCACTAAAAGTGCTGGAAGAGAAACGATCTGTCTCAGTTTAGAAGACAGGCAATTTCTAGCCACCATCTAAATGAGCAAAGAAGACAATTGAGTCCTGGGTTTCAAGGCTTACATACAGAGCTTAACCTGGCTTACATGCGTCAACTAGACACATGTACAGTACATTTTTACTGTGAAGCCAAATACAATTTAGTTTATTTATATTGGCAATGTAGAGTAAACATTGGGACTGTTATTTTAGTCAGAAGTAGCATGCACATACAGCAAACAGATATTTAAATTGTGAAAAAATTGAATTACACCTTTCATTACTATGCAGTATCTGGATTGTCTGTCAGTGTCATTTTAAAGACGTGACGTAGCTGTATCTTCATTCTCTCAGGCCGCAAATCTATAAGCTTTGCATGGACAGCATGTGCTAAATCATCATAGATCCCCCTTATAGCACAACTACCCATGTCAGAAAAAACACATAGGCTAACATCTTTGTTGCTAAGCAATCACAATAGTGTTTAGTGGCTATCTGGATTCAGCGTTTATAACAAGAATGGCCAACCAATCAAATAACTAGCTGGCCCAAGGCCAGTCTCACATCATTGGCTAAAGGGTTGGCACGGACACACTATTAATACCTGCCCTGCTGCTACGCTAAAAGTTTTAGCTAGCGTGATCAATGGCCTTTCTCACTTTTTCTCCTGCAGTCAATTTTCCCCAACAGAAAATACCACAACTCATATAGCCATTCCCCTGTTAGTGAAATATCACTAATAAAATTTTCCAGATGAATGCAGTCTAATCGGACTAATAAAATGCATCGTAAAATATAGTATGTCAGTACTGTTTTATAGTATTATGTATTTTTACGTACATACATACGTATTCCCCTCATCCATTGGTTAATTTGCCCAAAAACTCAGCAACTTCAGCAACTTAGCATATACCATCTGTTCACATGTAAAATAGTATTGGTGAGGGGATATAGGTCCGGCATCATAAAATAAACACAAAGCGATATACCTCTGCCTTATTTGAGAATACTGTTTACCCCTGCTCATTGGCACTCTGCCCTTATCTTAGATTTCGGCAGTTGAACAGAGGCCAGCATCATTCGCTAACAAACAGATTAAGGCTGTGTAACATCCACACTATACTGGGGGATTTGCAAACACTTTCCTGCTACAGTGTCACAGTTCCGTTGCCTCATGCTGCAAATAATTAGCCCAAGATGACATAGACCTTCAGTTAAAGTTTCTTTAAGGTAGCCAACGTCTCGCCCACTTCTGATAGCATGCCCTGTTGTCACAATCCTAGCAGATTCCCCCCAGGAGGCTCGTCAGTGGGAGAGAAAAAAAAGAACTCACCAGTCCAATGTAAAGTACCCTCCCGTGCAGGATGGCCCATCCAATAGGAAACTGTCCTAGACTCGGGTCCTCAGTGCTGTGGTAACACAGGCTGATCTCTCCCATAAGCAGAGACTGCAGTCTCCTCACCTCTCTCCACTGCAGTACTATCCCCCCCCCCTACTTTCTCTCTCTCTCTCTCTCTCTCTCTCTCTCCTGTGCACACCATCTCCCCCCTTTTACAC
>JAODLI010016818.1:0-23342 GCA_027575585.1 Percopsis omiscomaycus
ATACACAATTTAAACGCATATGTTTAACCACCAGGGGGCAGGAGAACAACATTTGTGAGGAGCTGGACAGTATGGAAGCACTTCAGAGAGTATTTTCCAGTTAAAGTATGTTGACAAACTCAGTCACTTTGCTTTAGTCTCACCAAGGAGCAGATACTAACCTAACGCCCCCACCTGTCCAAATTTTGTCACTCAGCTGGTGAAGACTGCTGAGCTGAATCCCAACAAGAATTACATCCTAGGCTGTCACCCGCATGGCATCCTGAGTATCGGAGCTTTTACCTGTTTCACCACAGAAAACGGTGGCTTTCCTGAAGCATATCCGGGAATGCGCTCCTCGCTGGCCATATTGGCTGGTCTCTTCAGAATACCACTCTACAGGGAATACCTAATGACTGCAGGTGTTTGGATTGAGCATGAACTATTCCATCTCGTGGTGTAATTTAAGTGTTTAAGGGGGATTACAGGGTTTCCCTGGCAACAAATGTTTGATGGTACTGCATCAGAGATACCATTAAGAGAATACTTTGTTTGCAGTAAATGTAATTATTCTGAAGACACAGGATTTGGGGAAAACATTTTACATTACACTAAATTAAGGTAATGTTAAAGAAAAAGTATTGAACTCAGAGGGGTCATGCGATGCTTTCCCTCTGAATACCTGCCCCTCACACAGGCCTAGATGGTACTTTTTCCTAATCTTTGATACTTACTTTATTCTACTCTTTTCTGCATTAGGCCTTTATCCAGTCAGCAAGCCAAGTCTTGCACATCTCCTTTCAAAAAGTGGAAAAGGAAACGCAGTGGTGATTGTAATAGGGGGCGCTGCTGAGTCACTGGCATCCTCCCCTGGTTTCAACGCCGTGGTCATGAAGCAGAGAAAGGGATTCGTTAGGGTGGCACTTGAGTTTGGGTAAGGAAACCGAGATAATGTATATAAAAAAGGCAAAAGAGAAGACTATCAAACAACACAGTTATACTGTATAATCCAACTTTATCTTATTCCTCAGAGCGGACCTGGTGCCCGTTTACTCATTTGGAGAGAACGAACTATATCGCCAGGTGATTTTCTCAGAGGGCAGTGTGGGTCTCAAGTTACAGAATCTGTTTAAAAAGATCATGGGTTTTGCCCCCTGTCTATTTGTTGGTGAGCGCTTAGCTTGGCTGCCCTACAGAACTCCAGTCACTACTGTTGGTGAGTGAAACGCTATTCCAATGATATGGCCATACTTTTGGAATCTTCTCGCATACAACTGAACCCTTCTCATTCCAGTGGGAAGTCCAATCTCCGTGCCAAAGCGTCTTGTACCGACAGAAGAAGAGGTGGACCACTACCATGGCCTTTATATCGATGCCCTGGAAAAGCTATTTCACGAACACAAGGTCAGCTGCGGACTGTCTGAGAGTCATGAGCTTCGGATCATTTAGACATTTCACTACTGCTTCAACTGTAAATGACTTGCTTTACCACCTTCAACTGACGTACTCAGACTGTAGCCTGGATTTAATGTAGCACTTGACTTCCTCTCAAAGGCAAAGATCCATGAGTTTTCTTTGTTTTAAATGTAAGGTTTATGAAAATGTGACTGAGGTGACTGACCTAAAAGTCATTGTAAAGTCCATATATTGAGAATACCATGTTAGAAAAAAACTCACTGTATTGTCATGCTATTGTTGGTATGTTTATAATGCACTACACTGTACCATTTGTGTATTTAAAATGTTAACACAAGCTTAAGTGTGACATTAAAAAATATAAATCTGCATTTCCATTGTCCTAAAGTCACTGTTTAGAGTGAAAGTCCAATTAAATGGACCTTGTGATGCACCTATGAAATGAGCCTATATGAATGCTGCAGAGGGGGGAAGTAGAGAGTATCGGCAAATATTTGATGCTGGTTTCAACAAGGGCAATGCAGGACACAATTCAAGGAGTGTACCTTAAAGTGTGTTTAGTCTAGAGCAGCGGCGTCGCCTTGTCTGGGCCTTGGGGGCTGCAGATAATTTCTCCACTTTGAGCGGTTTAATACGCAACTGAACGTCAGTAAATGAACGTAGCCTAATTTCATACCTGCTCTCTTCCTTGGTTGCGCTGCTTCCAGTGCAGCTCAAATAAATTGGAGCTTTTATCCATTCAGATTTTCCACCTGTTCTGTCTCCGGGTGAAAAATCTACCCGGGGGCCTTCAAAATTTCCGTCTGCAGTATTTTCGGCATTTTTCTTGTGGCGTGATCGGAGGGCCAGTTAGCTAATTGAAGTAAAACTAGCTAGTAAGCTTTTATATATTTATTTATATAGCACTTTTGAAAACAGTTAATAAAAATAAACAAAAGTCATGCATAATAATACTAAGAAATCCATAATAGTACAGAGCATAAGACAGCAAGTGAAAAATACAATATATAAAATGGAATCAGATAAGCCTACAAAACGATAAAAGCAATATTACAAACAAAACGTGGTAGCCTACAGACTGCTGACCGGACAGTGTTAAGTGTTGGAGCTGGAATGGTAAAAACACAGTCCCCCTTTATTTTGATATTGAACCGTGGGACCTTTTAAGAGCAATTGGTCCGCATATCGTATTAATTTAGGAGCAAATATTGGGTTATAAGCTCAGAAATATAATTACAATTACAAATTACAAAGCCCCTAGGGAATGTTTCGGCAGGATGAATATTGCAGGACTTCCTCAAAAATACACTGCCACAGTCCTTCACTTGTGTTATTATGCAAGGTTATGGACACATCATAAAATTAACAGCAGTCACACTTCATTTTGGCCAAAGTCAATAAGGTATATTATATATAAAACTTAATTAGAAAAATATGGTGGGGCAATGATCATTTAAAGAAGTAAAATAAACGTATTTTTTGAACAGGAATTTATTTTATGCAATTGGATTACATCTTTTGCGCTTGTTGTACAATCGGTGCAAAAACGGGAAAAAAATAAATCAGCTAATTGCTACCAAGGACAAACACGATGACAACATTGCACAGGAAAAGTACACTTTCACTAGAAGGAATGCAAGGCTCAAATGAATATTCTAAAAGAAGTCTACATCATCTGGTGCGTCCAGGTCACGATATTCAATGATGTTGCGCGGATCGCCCCGTGACATTCTGTGGGTGCAGGGAACCACCGGCAGCCAGGAAAAGAAGTGTGAAGATAGTCATGAGCATCTATCGAAGCAGAATGGAGAGATTACAGCACTGCCAAGACAGCCCATCAAAGCTCTCACCTGTTGCGTGGCTTCCCCAGGTAGCCACCTTGACCCCTGAAGTTGTCATAGTTTCCCCGGCCTCCGCCATACTGGTTAGGAGGGTATGGAGGCGCACCTGGTGGAGGAGAGTATTTCAGTGGGTGGACGAGACCAAGTTTAATACAATGAAGGAAAACAATGAGGAGAACCAGAAGTCTGCCATACCTCCATAGCCCATCACAGGCGGGCGTGGCTGGCCGAAGCCCATGGGTCCCTGGGGGGCTTGGGGAGGGAACGGCATATTAGGTGACAGCAAACCTGAAATGAAAGGAATATTTTGACTTCACAGCCGTTTGAGGAGATTCATTTCTTTATTCAAGCACCCTTACAACATGGAGTCAAATATAGAACGATTTTCCTATAGAACAAACAGCAAACATTTTGTTGTTAGAATACACAAGGAGGGTCCTAATATGGATTAATGGGTCTCCTAGGACCAACTGACGCCTGTTCACCTGATGTTCACATAGAAGTCATATTTACTACTACCACCAAGATCTGCACCCTGGTCAGATAGGGAAGTCCTGCCCACCTTGTCCAGGGACTGGAAGGGGAGGTAGTTTCATCTCTGGGAGTGAAGGTCTCTTGGCATCCATTAGGAAGTTGTTGAAAAAAGCCACCTCCTTCTTCACTTCCTCAATTTTGTCCCCATGTTTGTTCAAGATGTGCTTGCGCACAAACTCTGGACCCTGGAAAATGTAGTTTTCAAATGTATACCTTAGCAGGACATAAATATATGTGCCACAAGACATTTTATATTCTCGGACAGTGTGCTCTAAAAAGATCATATTTGCAATACAAAATAGATTTATAGCCATACGTCAAAACAACAAAATTACCTGCTCCAAAACACCAATATAATCCCATTAAACATTTAAACTATGTCTGAGCAGGATGCGTATCATTAATGTTCTACATTACCCAGAGAACAGAGCGCAAACCTTGAATTTCTTGCCACTAAGAGGGCACAGCCACTTGTCCTTGCCCAGCTCCTGTGTGTTTGCCGAGACAAACTTCTCTACCTCCTGCTCTGGGTCTTTGCGGCCCATCTTGTTGGCTTCTTCCTCACACAGGACTTCTTTTATACTGAACAAGGGACTCAGTTTCTCCTCCATCATCTTCTGCCACTGTGTCACTGTTTACACAAGATAGATAGATAGATAGAGATACTTTATTGATCCCGAAGGAAATTCTAGCATCCAGTAGCAGCATGCAAACATACATTGGAATTAACCAATAACACAGTATACATACGTTAAAACTGACCTTAGATAAATCTGAATTTAGATATGCACAGAGAAATTAAACATTTGTAGCAAAGTTAAACATTTGCAGAGAAAATAAACATTTGCATAGGATTTAAATATGTAATATATATGAGGAATTAAAAATGTGCAGAAGAGATCAACTCTAATAGTTAAAAAATGTGCAGGGGAATTAAACATTTGCATAAATAATAAATATGTAAACCATATCAAATGTGCATTAACATTAAAGATGGCACCATGTGGCAATGAGAAGTAACTGCTCTTTGTGCACATTGCCGATAAGAAAAGAAGCAACCAAAAAGACATTTCTTCACATTCAATGTGTGCAAACTGTGTGCATGGACAATGGCACACACTGACCTTCTCCGTGTGTGATGCGGTTGGGAGGTATCGGTCCTCTGACATGCATCATGCCACAACGGTTGGGCATCTCATCCTCACTGGGGTATTCGCACGTGTTGTAGTAGTCAATAGAATGGACGATACGAAGGTACAAGAGGATACGGTCCAGAACCTACAGTGTCAACAGCAAGTTGGCACATTTCCATTTCATTTGTTAATCAAAATACTTGAAACCATATCAGTAAAAACCACTGAGCATACATTCTGTGATGAAATGTGATCCACTCGAGATGGTTACTTATTGTTGAGTGGCAATAATAAGGAGACCTTGACTAGCTTTTCATCTCTCTCCACGGTGGTCTCTGTGGGGTTTACTTCCTTGGCACCGTCCTCACAGTCTCCTCCGCCCACACTGCCCAGGAGCTCCTCCTCCTCAGCGCTCACCTCCTCAATGAGGTAATCCGTGATATTCTTCAGGATGGGGTTCTGAGCTGGCATCTGTTGAAACAAAAAAAAAACAAAGCAAGACTTGATTCATGCCGCACACAGCCAAATCCTGTGAGCAACCAGCTGTGAGCAACTACACCGGTCACCTCAGAGCTCTGTCCCTCCTCCTCGGGTTTAAGGCTCCACAGTTCCCCTTTCTCGTCCAAGGCGTGGATCAGCTTGGCGGCCAGCTTGATGTCGTTGCGGAGCACCTGCTTGTGCTGAGTGATGCCGTTTATGTTGCGCACCCTCCTGGCCAAGTCCCTGTTAACCCCCGGAGCCAGATCGCAGTCTCGCAGCTGCAAAAATAAGAACAAAACTAAAAATCACCCTTCATAGGTTTCATCATCATTGGTCTTATGCATACAAATGCCAAAAAGGTACAGGTTTTGCAAAAAAAAAAATGCAAATAACTATATAAGAAGATATCATGAAACCAAGTGCCTTTGTCAAGGTTTGTTACACTTACTCGAATGTTCTGAAGGTTCCAGCAGATCTCCTTGATGTTGACACTACGGTCAAATGTCACCCAGCAGCGTCGGAAAAATCTAACCAGCAGAGGGGTACATTTCATTCGGTCATGGCCATTATGATTCCCCCCAAATTCATCCCATCATAACAATAAAAAGTTTTTTGCTCTCCAACAATAAGGAGCTCCAGAAGAGAACCAACCTGCGTTCCGGGTGTGGGTCAGACAAGCAAACACGCAAGAAGCCTGGATATCGTCGACACAGCTGATAATAAATAAAAAAAAAAAGACGTAGATCGTAAAACCTCATGTTAATTTCTAACACAACATGGCAATGATGTCATTTATAGCTCTGAGAGCACTTCCTCCCGTCATGTTCCACTCACGGCAACTATCTCAGCCTTGGAGATGGTGGGGGCGATGCTCCTCATAAACAGAGAGCAGGTCCGGTGGAGGGGGCGTGGTCTGGGCGCATCATCCTTAACTTTCTTCTCCTCTTTCTTTTCCTTTTCCTCCTCATCCTTCTCCTTTGGTTCCTCCTCTTTGGTGCCTTTATCGTCGGCTGGCAGGGGACAGATTGACCAGGTGAAGTGCAATACTTCTAGATCTCAAACTTTTTGGCCCAGAAATGATGTCACACCTGGGCACAAAACCTTTAAAAAATCCTAATGATTTTATAGGTTGAATTAAAGTAGGGGCACGTGTTATTATGAGAGCCACTGCTGTAAACTTAACGGCTGTCTTTCTTCAAATGACGGGTTACAGTTACTAATATTTCCACTGCAGATTTAGTATCCTCACCTTCGCCCTCCTCTTCCTCCTCATCCTTGTCATCCATCTCCGCCGTCTTGGCTGGCTTGTCGGAGAAGTTGGAGTCGGAATCGGAGTCAGAGTCGCTCTCTGAGGCAGAGGCGTCGTCTTCGCTGTCTCCACTGCGCTTCCTCTTTCTCCTGGGCTAAAGGGGGAATACGGGAGTAATGAGGGCTGTCCTCGTTTTAGCCCAGGGGACCGAGAAAACATGCAGCACCAACCTTCTTGGGTTCGGGGACTTCGTCTTTGGGAGCTTCTTTCTCCCTCTCCTCCTTCCCATCTTCTGCAGCCTTCACACCACCCTTATCTGCACCAGCGTTGCCATCCGCCTACAGCAAAGACCACCGTCAGGGTATCAAACAATGTATCACAGAGTGTTTGTTAAAAGGGTTGGAAATATACAGAGATGAGCAAAAACATTATGACCACCTGGGTGGCCATAATGGGTTAGCATAGGCACTTAACGGTCTGCTGTTACACAGCCCCGTACGCAGCAGGGGGTGTTGGGACACATTCCTCCAGTAACCATCGTTACAATGTTCTGCCACAGTAGCCCTTTTGTCGGTTTCTTGCCCTCGCACGTGGGCAAGAACACCCTATTGCCCGGTTCTTGTTTTGTCCCTCCTCAAACCACTGGGGGTATGTGCTCACCACCGCTGACCGGGAGCACCCCACAAGCCTTGCCGTTGCTCCAACCCAGTCATGTGGCCGTGACTATTTGGCTCTTGTCAGTGGCTCAGGTCTTTATGTCTGCCCATTTCTCCCGCATCCAACACATTGACTACGAGAACAGACTGTTAATAGACCGCCTAATATATCCCAGACCTTGACATGCAACGTTGTTACGAGATAATCAACGCTATTCACTTCATCTGCGAGTGGTCATAAGGTTTTGGCTCATTGGTGTAAACAAATTATATCACCATATCATTTTTCACAAGTCGCGATACACATTACGATGTTTAACTTGCAGAAAATAATAATCCAGTCAGCAACAGTGTAACATATACGATCTATAATTAAATTATAGATCCTAAGAAAACTATAAAATGTGAAATATAAACACTGTTAATTACCATACCCGTTTTTCCAGGTATTATAATATTAGTATTATATAACAATAGTGTGTTGGTTGGGATATACACTACCTTCTCGTTCTTGTCTCTCTCCGATAAAGGTTTGCGGTCACCCTCCACAGTTTTACCATCCTCTCTTCTGGGAGGTTCGGCACCGCCGGCGACCGCTGCAGACCTCTCCCTCTCCTCTTCCTCCTCCGAGGGGAGGTCCAAGATACGAAGGTCATGATCGGTACCGCCTTCCATTTTAATTACAGCTGGAGGACAGCAGGAGTACATATGAAAAGGGATACAGTTGGCTCTGGTATTTCTGCCCTGCACTGCATCTTGAGAAGGCCAACGGTAGTTAATGGCATGTAATGGTAGGTAGGTTCCAAACTTGGTTTAGGTAGGAAGATAAAGTTGTTACCACCTACACAATAAATTAGTACAAATGGAACATTTAAGTCAACTAAAATGGTTTACCTATAAAATAACCATCTGGTAATGGCTATTCCAATGAATTAAATACTATTAAATATACATTAAATATACATGCCACCCTGCAAGACTGGCCAAATCCACGTGCTACGGTATAAACGTTATGTATATAAGTTATGTCTCTACTGGTAGACACATTTATTCCACCAATAAACAAACGGTACAACACACAAATGTGTGTAAGAGCCATCAATCATCTTGTTATCCTCACCTGCATCCAAGACCTTGATGATGGCTGGGGTACGTTCTATGTCCAAAGAGACATTATCAAACCAGCCATTCTCCATCAGGAACACAAAGACATTGAGGCGGTTCTGCAGGGAGCTGCGGCCCTCAGCCTTAAGTCGGTTGGTCTCATCTGGGTGGTACTTGGACCTAAACCTGTGTCCAGAGCGAGGTTCCAAAGGAAAGGTAAAAGTACAGGGGAGGGATATATGGGGTTGGGATAGGTGAGATGTAAAAGGTTAGAGAATGAATGCATAATTAATCCATGTGTTAAGGGCATTTTTACTTCCCTTGCACAATATTTTGAAGCAGAAACAGTCAACCAATATGGTCATTTTAGACTTTTTATTTTATTATTCCAATAAAATGTGGGCGTCTTATTACATATGGAAAATTTGTAATGAATTGTCTTTTTGTAGAGTAAATTCCTTCGGTGTATGTGCGTGTTTTGTGTTTGATTATAGCTTATCAGGAAGCTTGGGGTTAACTTGATTGTAAAATCAAACATTCACATATTTAGAATTTCATAAGATCAATTGTATCATTCAGTGGACTTAATTTACCTTTTGTTCTCCCAGTTTAATAACATATAAATACTCAGAGAGGGGTCTCTTCTGTGAAAATGTGCTCCACTTCACCCCCCAGGGTGTGTCTGTATACACACAAATTCGGTTTTGGGAATTCGATTTGATCCGAATATAAAAACAAAGTCGGGCAAAAAAATAAAAAATAAAAAATTCAAAAAAGTTCCAAGCGCAGACGTCTACTTCACTGTCTATCTAAAATCCCTGATACTGTGAGTCTAAAAGCAACTGCATTGTGCGCAGTGCATACCCTGTCTGTCTACGAACGACCGCTGCGGACGAGTTCCACTTTTTCTCATCTTCAAAAAAAACCTGTCGTCATGGTAGTAGTAGGAATGAAGAGAGGAAGGATTGGTTATGTCACAACAGAAAATTGACAATTTAGCATGGTCCCTAGACATACCTGTGAAACAAGTGTTGTAAACTTTAACAAGCATCAAACATGGAAAAGTGCTGATGTAAACTAAATTAAACAATAATCTCAATCAAAGGTTCAGCTGCTCCCTGCGTATCATCGGTCCGTTTCCAGAATATTGGTACGGGTTTGTCATTTATTTTCCCTAATGTGGTATTCTTCACTGCTGCTGAACAAATTCAAAGTACAAATTTAGCTTATAGCTATGTGCTGTAATTTGGCTGGGTTACTCTCCCAGTTATATTACTGTATTATATTAAGCAAAATGTTAACTGGCTTAACTGTATACTTATACATTTACAGTAAACCATTTACTGTAATGCACAAAGAACACAACTGTATGCATTATGTTCTGTATGTGCTTAACTTGTAAAAGGCATACTAGATGGGTAAGTGTCCTAGATGCCCAATCCCTACCTGCCCCTTGATGCTTGTCCTTATTGTAAGTTGCTTGGGATAAAAGCATCTGCTCAAATGACAAAATTGTAATTGGAAACAGAAACGACTGTAACCTACCAATAGTACTCATGTAATTATGAAGGCAATGAAATTCATACCACTCTTCATCTTTGTGAGCCAAAAAGAAGTCCTGCATCTGCTGCCGTCGGAAATCCAGCTTGTACTCATTGTAGCGCTTGACAGCCTCTGTCTCATCTACAGAGTCATCCAGGGACAACAGGAACTCCTTAAAGGTCTTCATTATTGGAGGTGGAGGACCAATATCCATGTCGTGAATGTTACCTAGCCTAATGCACAGAGGAACAGCTTAGGCAGAGCAAGCTGAGTCCACTAATAAATTATTAGCCTCACCAAACTGACACAGACAGCAGAATATTGCAACCACCTTTCACAATACATTTTTAAGAACAACTTAATTAGCGCATGTGACCAATCAAATAAAAACACCAGAGTGAACAACCCACTATTTTAAGTTGGCAGGAGGAAATGTCTCCTCCTGCGAGGATAGTCTCATCAATGAGACTCGCTGCCCAGCCTTGATACTATCTTACCTGGCCTGGATGGGGATGCCATGATGAGGCTGCATGAGGTGCAAGTCAGGATGGCCCCAGTGCTGTGGGGGGGCATAGCTAGGGCCTCCACCACCCCCACCATAACCCAGATCATATCCCCCATGGTAGGGGTCCCCGCCATGGTCGTCCCTGATGGCAGAGACAGCGTGTTGTTTTAACCGCAGCAGTAGATGGTAGCACTGTACAGTACAGCAGCGTTGGAGCTCTGCTCACCAGTCTCTCCTCATGCGTTTCTGCTGTGGACTCATGTCGTGTCTCGGTGGTGAAAATCTCTCCCTACGACCTCTGTCGTACTCCCGGTACTCTCCGCGGCTACGCCGCTCCCTGCCTCTGTCCCATTCCCTGGCAGATGGTTATGTGACACACAAAGATTCAACCACTATACTCTGTACACAGTGGTTCTCAAAACTGTTGGTCATAAGATGTTTTCGGAATTTTAAGGTATTTCTGTGTTATTATTTCTAATCTACATTTATATTGCATTTATAAGTGCATACGTTTTAATGCTGTTAATGGTTACTGTGCTGTTTATTTCAATGGCGTTATACTATTTTAAAAAAGTAGTTCATTGCTGCCCACACAAAATGGTGGGTAGCAATGAACAACTTTGGAGATCACGGGTCAAAAGGTTTGAGAACCACTGCTCGGTTTTATCAAGTGTGCCATGAGAGCATCCAATTCAGGCATTACATCAGTGCCCTTTTCCACACCTGTCATTCCAGTCATCTCTGCGCCTGTCTTCTCTTTCTCTTGAGCGGTCGTAGTCGCTCCTCTCCCGTCTGAATTTGTCCCGTCTCCTGCGATCGTATTCATCATCGCTGTCTGCCATCTCCACAAAGAGACAGGATAGCTAGGTTACAGCGAGGTAAGGCAGTGAGTCACCTTGCCTTTATGTGCAGCTGTCTCACTAAGCTTGATATGTCTGTGGTTTGCTGCTGAAGTGGAATATTTTGCTTATGTCAGCTAATGGCCAGGCTGACATACTGAGGCTGAGAAAGGAGGGTGAATCTATATGGTGATTTATGATACATTCTAATAGTTTATTGTACGGAAATATGTTTTGGACAAGATGGAATTTGTACAATAGAGAATCTACTAAATCTTTAGCCTAGACCTTAAATAAAGATAGCTACCAAATTTATATTTCATACTTAATGTGTGTATATATATATATATATACACACACACACACACACTCACACCACTTAATGTGAGATATATATTTTACTGCTACGGTGCAGGTTCGACTGTTTTCCTAATGTGTTCATTCGTGCAAACAATTATACATCTCCTAGTAAATGTCTTATATGTCGTATATCCATAGCGGTAGGGGTGTCAAATGTACCGTTTATTGTATCACACTGAGAAAGATCAAGCGTGTCCTCTCGTGACTAGCTCATGTTTAAGCAAGGCTTGTGTGTGGGCATTTACTTTGCAATTGCCCTTATACTCGACAATGTTCAGTGGGGTTTGCCATAACAACGTGTTGTTAAAACGTTTAATATATGAATGCTATGCGTTTCTTTTAAAACTAATATAGCAACAGCTAGCGGTAGCGGTAGCTACGACAAGCAAGCTAGCCGTTAGCTGACCAGTTACTTGATCATTCAAATAAAATAAATGATTCCTAACTAGCCAATAACTAACCTATTACTTTACAATCAGTATTATAAATAGTTGTATGAACAATCTAACTAACTTTATTTAAACCGAAATAAGATAAATACCTCTACGTTACTTCCTGTTCTTGCCTTTGCTCGGCTCCACTTGGCAAAAGCCTACGTCACAACTCGTCGACCCGATCGCGAGATCCTAGTTCAGGGCCATCAGCATGACCATCAGGCCCTATGTCACACGGATTTTGATTTACTTGTGAGGTAGCTATCATCCGAATTTCTGTGACCTCACCTCACCCTGGATTTTCACGGTGGTGGATCAGTTCTTAATACGGTACTACATCGCATCAACAAACAGATAGCCACAACCAATTTATTGTTACAATATGAAAGGGAAGGGACAGTACTACGGATACGAATTCATGGCAGAAAAGCCCCCCCAAAAAATATAGCACAGATTTTTCATAAAAAATAGAGACGCTCACTACGGCTGTTGAAAGTTCAGGAACGTAGCGAATGTTTTCGAGGGAATGTGTCATTCAGTTAAAAACTTTCATTGAACTTTTTATAAGCTATTTTCTGACTACTTCCAAAGGCCTATAGCCTACCTACATTGACCTCCGTGAAGTTGGCACCCCATATAATGAGAATGTGAATACAAGTATTTCGTTTCGTTCGTTTGTGCACGCAAAATTGGTGCTCAAAGCGTTTTAGAGAAATTATTTCTTAAGTTATTAAACGTTAAGCCTACCTGACGAGTGACGTCAGTCAGCACCCCATTAACGCCAAATGACAGCTAAGTGATCTGAATCGTTTATACACGTAAAATAAAAATGTGTGCTTAAACAATTTTAGAGAATTTAAAGTTTTTTACAATGGCGTGACGTCTCTCGTCAAGTAAATAACATTAAATAACTTAAGAAATAATGATGCAAATATGTTAATTTTAATTGAACAAATGAATCAGACTACTTTAGAGTAATTTGGGCTTTAATAGGGTGCTGGGTGACATCAAGTCATAAAATTAATTTAAAGTAATTAAATTAAAGTAATTTCTCTAAAATGTTTGAGCACAGGTTTTTATTTTGCGTGTACAATGATTCACAAACGAATTCCCATCGTCAAGGAGGTCCAAAATTGTCATGCTTCTTTCTACCCCTGTTGATATAGATTAGCATTAAATGCGTTCTATTAATTTCGGACACAAATTGAGGAGTGCCTCTTTAAATATTATATAGGCTACCTGATGTTATTATGTCTTATGTCTTGTCAGTAGAAGCTGTATAGCTGTCCTCCCATAAGATGTCTTGGTAGTTAACGAGTGATTGTGAGGAAGCTTGCAAGTGCTCATAAAATGTTTTGCAAACCACACAATTTTTGCATTGCTCAACGCTTATGTACATTTTAATTGATAAATATTATAGGGCATTTATGTCTCAGAATGTTTTATTATAGCTTCACGATCCATTGAATTGTCTAACACATTCTTATTTGTGTTTTTCTTTGTCCTTCCTCTGAACTTGTACTGGCTCCTCATATAGCCCAGTAGTTGCTGGGGCCAGACTTCTGTGGTTGCTGCACCATTTTCCATGATATATAAAGGTTTCCCCAGGAAGCTTGGAAAGCTGCGTTCATCTCTGGATTCCAGTGAAAAGTCTTTGTTGGCTTCTGATTGGTCCAGTGGAATGAGGTTAATGTCCAGGTCAAAAGCGTTATCTACAACCTATTATTAACATTAAAACAGTCAAAAACACACCATGGCAAAAAAACATTACTCAATACAGCCTGTTGTTTTAGTAAACACACAATGATAAGCATGTGTATGGAAATGCTACTGAATTTACAATTCTAATATCTCTAGCACACTTTACACATTAAAGAATGTCATCAAAATACTTGCCAAGAACCTCTCTAAGAAGGTGCAAATCATTTAAGCCACTAGCCATTTCTGTCAGATATTAAAGAGATCTCATATCCCAAGAATCACATAAGTTACGCTGTCATCACAGTTTTCATAAATTGCTTGTAATTTTTTATTAAATATGTTTTTATTTATAACAATTAACTTACATGTTGTTTCCATATTATACATCGTATTAAATCAATGCCCAAAAATGTTGATAGTAATGGCCATACTGCAGTTATCATAAGTAAAAGCATTATATGAGAACAGTACATCAGCAGTCACTAGGGCTACACAACCACAGTATATGCTGCCTTGAGTTGCAATCCAAGGACTCATAATATAGCACCTTCCGTACTTAGCTACACGTAGCTGATCATCACTTAAACTATGAAAGAGCTAGAATAGGATTTTTTTTAAATAAATGATATATATATGTAATATATAATATATATATAATATATATAAAACATATATAATGCCACATTATTTATTTTTAAATCAGCAATAACAATGTCACACAACAAATATCTACAAAATGTCTTTATACATCATTTAACTATGTTGCAGCAAGATATTTCATTTTGTGACTTACCTCATTATCAGCCAGACGAAACTCTTTGGACTCAAGCAGTGAAAATGACGAGACAAGCAAGACTAGCAAGAAGTAAGAGCCCTGCATGGAAGAGTGTAACGACCCATGCATCTTTGCTTCTACTGGTGTTGGGCCAGTCTCCATATAGGTCTCTAAAAGATTATGATGACATAATGGTGCACACCAAACGGTATAGTTTTCCTGTTAAAATTGTTTAGGTTTCCCATTGCTTTGAGGGTTTATATGTCTATAAGAGAGGTGATGTCATATATCATAACAATGTAAATGAGTGATTTCGCCTTTACAAATGCCAATACATATGTTCGTCACATTTCATTGAAAAGACTCAATTAACTACATATGCCACAATACAGCTAATGCGCACATGTATTCAGATTGGAGATTTAATTTTTAATTTAACAGACCGCTATTCAGTGTAATTCTTTTAATACACGAATACAATACAATGAACGAATATAAAAAGTGGGTGATACCCTGCCAAGAATAAAAAGGATATGGTGCTTGTTGGAAAGGATTAGGAGTATTGATTAACAGACCACAGGGAGTCTTGCTTAATGCGTATTACAGAAAGTGACTTATGAATTGTCATAAAAAGATATAATTAATATGAACAGACTTTTTTCATATGCTCCATTTGCATTTCTATTTCAATTTCTGTACATGTCAGTGTGTCATATATCATGTATGAAATACCATATTATTTAGGCTATACTTTAGTATAGTGTATGTGTAGTTTTCTCTGTTTTGTCCGACAATTTTTTTATTATATTCTTGAATGAAACAAGGGGCAGGTTTTGATAGAATTTGGAAGTTTTTAGGAGTTATGGTCTTTAGGAGTTTAAGGAACCAACATTGTTAACATTGACCGTTAGTTTTAGCACAAAGAGTTTTTTACTTTTACCATGTAGTTTGATTCAAAAAGTCAGTCAGTCAGTCAGTCTTTCTAATTAGTAACTGCACAGAAAAAAAATTGAATGACCATTCATTATTTCCAAGAACACTATTATTAGGATGTCGTGGGCAGGGGAATAAGCCTTTCAATATGCACCATTCAACATATAGGCCTATAGACTAGCTTGTCTGTAAACTACTGTATCTGCTAGTAGCCTCTCAAAAACACTTTAATCACACTGTGATACTTTGAACACAAAGTCACCCTTGGCCAGTGCAGTAACAAACGAGTACAAGAGTATTTTGTTTGTCAAGTAAATACTGTTGTTCATATTATTCTTTGTACTGTTCATTTCAAATTATTTCCCATTTGGATTAATTCAATTCCGATCTATCTGTAGCCTTCCCAGGGCTGATAAACAGATGATAGGTAATAATCCATTGTAGTTTTTCCAAACTAGTGTTAAATTAAATCAAAATGAATCACAAATGTCATCAACTATTCATCAACAATTATCAACACTGTATATATGCATAAATAATGACCCTTCATATCACATCAGATTGTCTTTTAATTTTGTAATAATTTAGGTGAAGGCTATCAAACTAATTTTGTTTATGCTTTTTATTCAAGCACAAAGTGTAGAAATATGAATGTTAGTACATTAAAAAAGATCACCGTATCTTGGTTTGAAATATAATTTCTTACAAATGAGTTTTTAAACACAGATTAGGATTTTTACTTTATAGGGCTCTTTCCTATTCTTAAAAAAATGCTACAGTAGAATTCATGTTTTAATTACCAGTTTAAAATATTTCTGTTGTATATTTTATATTCTATAATAAGTAAACAAAAAGACGACCAAGCCAGGGTCCTGGCCCTGTATTGTATGTATATTGTTCTAATGCTGCCAGACAGTAGGTAAACAGGCCCCTGATCAAATCTAAGAAGCCTTAGTGGACCAATAAACAAAAGCTAAATATGGGCAGTGGAATGCGATTAGGATGGTGGTGAGGGGTGGCCTCCTGAAATCTCACTGTTAAGGAAATGTAAAGGCCAGACAGGTGTTTTAAAATAAGTGTCTGGTTGACAACCTGTGCTGTTACAGTTTGTACAACATCCTACAGACCCATCATAAAGTGAGTTGTTCTGACTAACAGGTGCAAGATGCAAGGCACTGGGCGTCTACACCAAGACTAAGTGTGTGCAAGCCCAGCCAGCCGTCCAAGAGGTCTATACAAATTATCTTCAACACCTGGTTGTCTAATCCTGTTAAAATGCCACAAAGTAATTAATTCATAGAATATATTTCTTTGTGATACATAAATATTTATGTATAAAATCCCATCTACATAGTAGAGGAGAGTGAGGTTTTTTATTTGTTACAGGAATGCTCCAAAAACCAAGTACAATTAACTAATTCATAAAATTCATTAGCTACTGCAATTAAAGTGTATTGTTACAGTATTCTAGTTACTATGTAGCTAATATGCTAATGCATTTATTTAGAACAGTTCCTAGGGGTTCAGAATGGAGTCTTAAACCAATTAAAAACAGTATCTTCAACCCAAAACAACAGAAGTCAATGGTGGATAAAAGCAATCATACCGTTTCACAAATGATGGATTCTTTTTTTTTTGCCAAGCGCCAGTTTGAACTTAATAATTAAGGTAATATAGCTACATTGTCAAGGGTTTAACTAAATTAAATTCCAGGAAATTAAAATTACAGTAAAATGTGTATTGTTAAACAGATATGGGAACATGATCATAAAGTCCTTACTTAAATGACAGCAGCTATACAAAGTGTGTCCCTTCATTTTCCAAACTATTTTACATGTACATATATTAGTGAACAATGTAAGGCGAATGCTTCTTTCTAAATCAACAAGTAATTCTGCATAAAAAGGCATATCTACATTGTATAGATAAAATAAGCAAAGCAAAAAAGACACTTTGCAAAATAAAACCCAATATCCCTCTGATCTGATATCTTAATCATATACTAACCCAATGACCAATACTATGTAAGTTACCTCCTAAATTTGTTTAACTTGCTAATCTGCTAATTGTATCTATGGCATAGAAAATATATTTTTATTATATTTTATTTTTTATAACATACATCAATAAAATATAAAGTAAAAGAAACATCTTTGTAATATTTAATCATACCATCATTTACTGTAGTAAACAAGTAGTAAACAACATTTCAAAACAGAAAAGCAGATTTAAAACAATTTCATAAAATGCTGAAAGCATTAAAAAAAAAAAAAAAAAAAAAACATTTCCTCCATTGGCATCTCCCCATTAACATTACTGATTTAAAGGATAACTGAACTGCAAATATTACCAATCCACAAACCGTCTGAAATCAGACTGAAATCAAAAAAATAAACACTCCTCGACTGCATTAAAGCACCCCAGAACCAGCTCACTGTTTGGCTGAAACACAACCGAGCATGAAAGTGTGTGTCACTATAGGGCGAGGGGTAGAGAATAGTGTGAGCTCTCTATGGGGAGGAGCGGAGAGGAGTGCCAGCCACTCAGCACTCAGGTGAGCAGCTGAGGGAGGGACACATTTTTGTAACGCTGGTTTCAAACCACCAAAAAAAATAGTCCAGTTAAATCGAGGAGTGACCCTTTAAATATATGTGGTGGCCCCCATATTTTGTGCAACATTAGTATTTAGCTCAGATATAGGGTAAAATTAGGATTCGCTAGATGATGCCTAAATTATGTCCCAGACAAGGTAATAGCCACAAACTCACACACTACTTCAAAATTGTAGTGTGATAATTGCATGGCTGATAATAAAAACAACCTTATTAGGAAAAACAAAGTAATGCAACTACAATCTAATTACGTCAGGGCCTCAGACACCCACTGCCCCCCTACCGATGAGCTGAGCGGTGTCGTCGTCGGTGTGGGGGGTCTCCTCCCCCGTGTCGTCACTGTCCGAGTCTGTGTCCTCCTGGGGGGAGTAGTAGCCTTCGTAGCCCAGGATAGGAGCGTCGCAGGGGGCAGGGGATGCTAGGCACTGGGCTGTGGTTACAGTGGTGGCGGCGTAGGTCCCTGGGGTGACGGTGGGGGATGCCGGGTTGGAGGCGCGGAGCAGGGGAGTGCGCTCCGTGTCCGCCTCCCGGTCTGTTCCTTCCTCTTCGTGTCTGCCGGCTTCCTCCTCCGACTCGGACTCGGAGTGCTCTGGGTTTTTCCGGGTGACACGTTGTTTGCACACGGGGCACGTCTTCTTGCTCTGGGTGAGCCAGGGGTCCACGCACTTGCAATGGTAGGCTGAGGAGCAACAAGGAAATCAAGACACGGGCATCAACAGTAACATTAACAGCAATAGGAAAGATCTACAGCTGAACCCTGAGAGAATGCCCTTCAGAAGTCAGATACAAGACTTCATATTGCGAAGTCTTGGTTACTGGACTGCTTGGAATTGACACAAAACAATGATATGGATTCTTGCATCAATCACCATGCAACACACAAACTTTTATATTTACCATGAGAACAAGGTAAAACTCTCAGCTTGTCTCCTTCTTCATACTCATCAAGACAGATTGCACACACATCATAGTCATCACCTGAAAGAGGATTGATTTAATACTTTATACAAGTCATGTGTGATTAAATCATTAAAATCAAAACTAACTCTCTCCAGACCTCCGAAAATGGTCCGAAAATGCAGGCACACTAAATTGCTTTAAACCGTCAATGAGTTCAGGTGCTTCATTTATTCAATAAGTCACCGTGTCTGCTAAGGTGCCTGTCAAAATATGTTACCTTACTGTATCAGAAATGGTGAGCTGTATGCAATGGTATACAGTATGTATTAAGCTCTTTGTGTGGCCTATACAAGAGATTCGTTAGTAATAGGATGTAGGTCTAGTTTGCTGCAATTACTGGAAGGTCACATAGTTTGACAGGCTCCGGTGACCCAGCTGTAGAATAGCCTTGATGTACAGTAGAATAGGCTTGATGTACAGCAGCATCTTGTCAAGGGGGTGTACTCAAGCCACCTTGCCATACAGGAAAAGCAGATCCATAACATACTCGAATGTTAACCTGCAATCTCTGTACATAAATGTAATGGCACACTTTACAGTGTTTAACATGAGATTAACACAGACAGAACAAATAGGAATTAAGATCACTCAATTTGAACTTAACTTCTTGTTTTTCAACATTTCAGAGAACCACATCGTCTCTCATTGAAATTATTACATATAGCCCTTCTCAACATCAAGTACAAGTTCTTTTGTGAGGAGACACAAAACACTTGAACTCTTTATAAATTACATGAAGTTCTAATTAAATATTTAAAAGGGTCTGTAAATGCAAACAGGTGGCTGATGGGAGCTCTTGGACCACTGACTGGGAATATTCAAACTAACCATAGCTTGTAAATGCAAGTGTTTCTCATTTTACACCTGTGATGACATTACATCACTAACCGCAACAGTAATTGCTGCATAGGATCAAACAAATCCACCGACAGTAAATGGGGATTATTTGTATATAAAAAATATATCACATAAAATTGCAAATTTTTGTTACCTTTTCTAAATTTATGGATTGGAATCCGCTTGAGTTGTTCCTTGGAGAGGCGGTTTTTCCTCAACCTTTTTCTGTACTGTACACAACGCACAATCTGAACCAACATAAGAGCAAGAAGAGGGAATTAAATATGCTGAGACAACAGCTTTGACACTCACAATAAATTATAAATGAACAATATTATCACATCAAAGAAAGAATCAGTAAATAGTAAACAGATAGCATTGCTTAACACTTACCATGATGACAGCCATCACAAGCATGATCATGCCAACCACTCCGATAAAGGGAATGAGATAGTATGAGAGTGGAAAAGCAAACTCCGGTTTCAGGATCACATAGGTCCTGTGCACACCACATACACAAGTTTGAGCTGCATGGGCACATCATTGCAAAAATATATCGCCTTTGTGCCGGTCATTGAGAGCCCTTACCCACCAATAGTTTTCAATTATAAATAGTATTTAAATGCAAAGGAAAGGTGTTTTTTTTCATTCTTCCTTGAAAGATGAAAAAAGCAGGATAGTCTAGTGGTCTAGGTGTTGGACTCCCAGCCGGAAGGCCGTGGGTTCAAGCCCTAGAGGTGGCCTACATGTAAGCATCCTTGAGCAAGATGCCTGCTCCATGTAATAGCACCATGTGATTGTTAGTCGCTTTGGATGAAAGCGTTTGTTAAATGACCTCATTGTAATTGTAATCTTTCGAAAGTGTTGCTTACCCTTCCACTGGAATGATGAATCTCCTAAACATCTGGGAGGCATAGTAACTTGTGAAAACAGAAGAGATGTTAATCTCATCTGCGATGGTGTCTGTAAAGAACAAAATAGAAAAATAGCTGACTGCTATACATGCAGCTAGGGAGAGCGGTGGAACGTTGTAAATTGATAGAAGAGATATTTCAGGAAGGGCCTTTACCATTGCTATAGTTCATGTTCAGAAGGGTGTCGGAATACATGTTGTGAACGATTGCAGCGCTGTATCCTGCCTGCTGTGCGTGGAGGACCTAGAAAAGAATTAATTTCATTATTTGAGGCATGACACAATACGCACAGCCATCCATGCTTTACATATTATTTATCACTAACCTTTATGTCAAAGTTACAGTCATAGCGCCTGATGAGCACTATGAACTTGGTGATGTTGCCATCAGCAGATGGTGGCAGGTGAGGTGGCGGGTCTATCGCTGTACAGCCATTCAGTGGACGAGACTCCACCAACACACCCTTGTAAATACAAGAAGAAGCATGTCACTATTTTGGTGAATGACAAACGATGTTCCATCTTTAGGTTTGGCTAATTCATTTACCATCAGTCCATCTTTTGGAAGCGGGGCTCCAAAGAAGGCAGGCAGGTCCTCAAACAACATGGAGGTCATGTTGCTATAATGCTAGCAACAACAAAAGAATCATGTATATAATATGGGATTAGGATGCTGGCATGGTTCTATTTCGACAGGATGCAACGGAGAGTCACAGCAAACACCAAAGCTACTCACAGCATAGATGTAGGCATGTGTTGTAGAAGGTAACAGTGTGCAGCACAAAGCCAGGGTTAGGACTCTCAGTTGAGCTCCCAAGCACCATGAACTGTGGCATGACATGCTCACCGATGGTCCTGGGGTACTGTCAAAAATAGTGATAATAAGTAGTACATACTAGCACGTCATCATACAATATCCACTATTAGGAAGTTAGGTAGTTCTACTTTTTCCTTCTGTTGCCATCAGTTGTTTCCTATAATAAAATATCCAACTGCATGAGATGTAAAATATGATTATATGATATATCTAAATAGGTTTCTGCAACCGACACTAGTTAGCAATAACAAGCTGAGGCGCTTTAAAGATTGCACACATTCATAAGAGTTGGCTAATCAAGACAACGCCCTGTCTTGTTTGTAAATGGTTGAACCATCATCGATACGTTAGATTATTTGTTCTTGGTAGCTAGTTTTCAAAGCGAATTTGGCGCATCTTGTCTGAGAAATCTGTACCACATTTTTAGCTGCGTTAATAACTAATATTGTTACTCTAGGATTCTGGGAGGCTTAGAAATGGCTAGCCCGGTAAGGCCGTCTTTGGTTAAAGTTTGTTGATCATCAAACATCAAACTCATCACATTATCAAGTTATCATTCAATTATCACGACATTCATTGTGATAATGGCCCCACCACTGTTTTTTAGAAAATATCTGAAGCTAATACATTTTAAAAAGAATAAATGGAGCATCTACGTACCTTTAATTAGTGTCCTGCCCTCTTATAACAAAACGTTCAGATATTAAGATTATGTTATTTACGCTTCTTACATTTCACTCTTTCAGAGATGGCAATATTTATTTTCATTCACTTTTAATTGGAAAAAAATTACTAACTTGAGCTACACCTTCAGATGGCAGTGTACGAAACAAGGATTAGCCTACCGATGGGTAAATTAACGTTCAATTCTATCGTCTTGTCCGTACATTATACCCTTGGTAACACATGTACGTATTATAGGCCAACACCGTTAACAATTAGGTAGTAGCTGAACATTTATCTCCTCAGTTTTTAGAAATAGGCTTAGGCCACGGCCTGTCTGCTGCGATTCTAAACATTAGCTTCCTGCTAACTTTGTTTTTGTTGTTAGGTTTCTTCTTCCTTGTCCTTCTTCGTTGTGTTTTGATAACAGGTCGGCACATCCACCAAAGCTACAGCTAGCGCCCCTTTGTGGTTCTGTCCTTTGATGAGCGTTTATTTTTGACGACGGTTGGAATTTTGGGAGACTAGGGTAAACTTTTACAAAAATCTATTGTAATTAATTTTCTACCTCGGGTGGAGTCATCCCAAAATATTAGGAGCTCTCTACTAGCCTATCAACATCTTCTACGAATAATCTCATAAATTCGTATGGTAGTGATGTAGACTACCATTTTTACATTTCAAACTATGTTAATTAACCTTGAAGGCATCAACCATGAGAGCAGCATAACTTCTCACTGAAAATTTTATAATTTTGCTTGTGTCTTTAATCTGTAGGCCTAGAGAACTCAAGTTTTCCCCCATTATCTTTTATCCAAAAAAAGATAGAATATTGCTGTTCATTCTCTCTCTCTCTCTCTCTCTCTCTCTATATATATATATATATATATATATATATGTTGGCGCACAGTTGCGAATTTGTTTGGTCGGTAATTGACGCATGGCATCGGTGTAGATGCGTGTATTTTGCCATAGAAAATTGCCCTGAATAACTTGTTGTCAACGAGTTCATTTTTATCTTTGGATATGACAATCCGTTTATTTTAAGTAAACAAAAAT
>JAODLI010016839.1:0-23334 GCA_027575585.1 Percopsis omiscomaycus
CGCTACGTGCATTGGAAACTACGCCAGCTTCCGTGTTTTTCCTCCGCACTTGCACTCACCGCCCGCGCACTGTGACACAAGTGTGCACTACGACCAAGCATTTCACTACAATCCATTGCTGCTGCACTGTCTGTGACCAATAATAAAAATGGAATTATGTATTTAATCTTGAATCTTGAGATTGAGGTAATACAAAAATGATTCACCCTATTGCACATTGATGAAAGCCATTCCACTTGCATTTCTTATCTGCAGTTTCATACTGGTGTGTAACCATAACCAACATTCTACTTTATCGCAAATGGAAAATTGCAAGATTGTAGTCATAATGAAGGGCAAAAAAAGACCTGCCGACCAACAGCAAATTCCTCAAGTAATAAATATCAAAAGATTTTTAAATCCGTCTTTGCTGCAGAACTTGTCACAGTCAAGCATTAAGCATTTTGCTGTGTCATGCCCCCACCCAACGTATATGCATATGCAATCTATACTGCTTGCTTGAGTTTCATCTGACCACAGCCGGTCGCAACCCCTCAAAATGGAGTGTTGTCAGCAGTTCTAAGGTTAATGGAGGCCTCTGACTAGTGTTAATTCCCTGGATGAGCTGGAAATAGTCTGTGTGTGGGGAACATTGTCATCAAAAGAAATTGCCAGTCAGTAGATATTGCCGAGGTGCTCTTGAGCAAGACACCCTAACACTACTTGAAGCATGAGACTTTACACCAGATTAAATGCCAGGAGAGTATTGGCTTGGTGTAGCATGATTGAATGGGTTCAGGCCCATTACACATACACCTGCTTTATACAGAATTCAATTGATTTGTCACATGAAGCATTTGCGTTGCAGATGATATGGATTTTACTGGGATGACTAGAGTATATGGTCGTTGCTGTGGTATACAGAAACCAGCAGGTTTGGCCTACTTAACGTTTATTGGATTGACATGGGAGAATGATTAAAGATAACACACAGAGACAGCAAAGACCGAGACAAGGGCTAAAAGCAATTCGTATAGATCTTGAATACATGTTTTTTGTTTGTGTGTGTGAGCTTGTATGTGTGTATAACTTAATCTATTGACCACTGATCAAATCTTGCAGATGTGACGAAATGGGGACGCTACTCAATAATTTATATGTTTGCATATGTGTTTATATATGTGTGTGTGTGTGTGTGTGTGTGTGTGCATGTGCATGTGTGAGTTTTTTCTCATTCAGCAGTACTGTGGAGAACAAATCTCCTGCTTACAAACAGTAAATAAAGGTGTGTTACCATGGAAAATCTTATTAACGCTGCTGAAACTACAACCCGATCTGATATCAAGCGAGAAATGCCGAAAGCCTCTCAAGAGTTGCTGAGCTGAGCCATACAAATTTACTTTTCAATATCTGAGGTTATGAGCGGTTACGGGAGTCTCAAAACAATCCTGGTGGAATTGTTATCTAAGCTACTAGCTTTGTTACCAATCTGTCATCAGGTCTGTGTAAGGGATTACCGTTAACTGTTTTTCATCATTTATTCATTTCATTCTTTTTTTTCTCTGCATTTCATAACCATGACTGCTTCAAACCCGACTCCTTTTTTTTGGTGGTGAATTGGTCTGGTGAATTGATCATAGTAGCCCCTGAAACTACAGCCACTCCCTTAGCAGATTTCTTCTAAACCAATCGCTGCCTGGACAAGACGTGGACCATACAGTATAGGGGCCCACAAATTATTAGAGTTTGGCCTCTCTGGTAAACAAACCACTGTTTGATGTAAAGGGTCACACCTTTGCAGTTGACGTCATTTTTCAGAAGTGAAAATGAACAAGCTCTCATGAATGGACAGTATGCTTAATAAATCTATTACCTCAATCATTGAATAATATTAGAGAAACTGACATTTGTTTATATGAAAAAGTTTCACATTTAGGCTTTCTACTAGCCTTTTGTAATTGCTTATACAAACTCCGACTTGAATGTGTTTGTGGAGGTGGCTGAGTTCAGAAAGTCTCACAACCGTTTGGATGGGTTTCTTGGCCTTTTATGCGGTAATGCATCATCAATCATTATACAGGGCTTCACATTTTACCTTGAGCAGTATAAACTGATGCAGGCCCCTGGGTGTTTTACATTGGCAGTAAATGACAAAAAGATGAAACGGGCGGTGTTTCACGGGTTATAAAACATCGGGGCAGAGGACTGTGTGTCTACAACCGGGTCTATCCCTGGAATGACACGTTTGTGTCCTGCATGTACTCACATATACAGCAGTGGTGGTAAATGAGCTAAGGCCCATTAAAGCACATCCATTTGACATGAATCTCGCAGTATGTGTGTGTGCGTGCCTTTTGATGAATAAGTAAAGGAGTGCCGCTGTCACACACAGCTGCGGCCTGCTTCCGGACACACGTGGACACCACCGTTACATAAAGGCCAGCAGGAACAGCTAGCAATCCCACCATAAAGACACGCACACAGAGCTAGGCCTTTATTCAAGGCTCAATGTGCTCTCTCTCTCTCTCTCTCTCTCTCTTGAACTTTGTATCTGCATCTTTGAATAGGGGCAGAAATGTGTGTATATGTGTGCCTCTTTCCCCTCTCTGTCTCCCTCTCTCTCTCTCTCTCTGTCTCGTTCATAGTGGATTAGTGGGATCGGGTGGGGGGGGCTAATTAGTAGATCGATGGTGTAATTAATGTGGTCATTAGGGTGCTATAAATGTTAGCACACAGGGATCTGACAGCTCCACGATCGATATTGTAATTAAACCCCCCTGATCACACTTACCATAAAAGCTAAATATGACCACACATATTAAATGAATGCAAGAAAACAAACTGGTTTTATGGCCCTGTAGCCCATTATCTGTCCGTCTAATTACTAAGCTATATGAACGGGCTTTTCCCCAATGCGCAGAAATCAATATGTGGCCTCTGCTGCATCTTTATTGGGGGCGTTATGTGTGTGGTAAGGTGGTGGGGAGAGGTTTGATATAGAGATGAGGGATGGGGTGATAACGACGACAAATCGGGTGGATGAGAGGAGGAGAGAGGGAGAGGGGGAGGAAATTGTTATGACTTGGGGGTTGGGGGGCAGAATTGCCTGACAGATGGGAGAAAATGTGGAGTGTGTGCGTGTGGGTGTGGGTCATTTTAAAGTGGCGATATGGAGCTGGAAATGGCTTGGGGAGGGGGATGAATGGATTTTGTCTGTGGGGTGTCACAGGTTAAGTGAGAAAGGCAGAGGGAGGGTGATGGCATTTTTGGATGGACAAAAATACATTTGATGAGAGAAGTATGGATGGTGTGTGTGTGTGTTTGTGTGTGTGTGTGTGATAGATACACTATGTACTGTAAAGGTTGAAAGGGGTTGCGAGTTAGGACAAACATGAAAGGAACATTAAGCCTCAATGATAATTCATGTCTGTAATATTTCTGTAATCAACCTTAAAGTATGAGTTTTATACCAACTCTAAACTAACAGAAATTAACAGAACGAAAAAACAACTAATGCTCTTACTGTGATGACTGTACTGAAGCTTTTCCCTTCATATTTTCCCATTGCCTTTAGTGCAAACAACGTCGGAAAAATAACCCATTTTAGTTCTTAGACTTACAGAAACTCCGCAGCATGGAAATGTAATGTTGCAGTTTTCATTTCCAATGCCAAAGGCACTACTGACTTACAACACTAATCAGCCTGGTGTTTAGCGTGGTGGCAACACAACAGCCAGCCTCCTACCTCCTCTACTGTCAAACACTGCTTGCTGTTACATGTAGGAGGGAGTTAATAGGACTCTGTCTCACTGTCTTGTCAGGCTACCAAGGTTCTTTTTATGCTTCACTATCACAGTCCATCCTTTTTGACCACACCAGCAAGGTAAATCCTTGCCCTGTCAATGGTGAACTGAGATATGTGACTTCTAGTTATGTTAAAAACTAGATCTAAAATAATAATAATTATTTGTAATAAATCTTGAAATGATCTTGCGGCTCCCCGAAAGTGGACCCACAGGAAACCTGACCCCCGCTCTGAGAACCACTGCCTTAAGTAAGGATGGATAAGAGACTAAGGGTAGAGGAGAGGTAAAGGGCAGACTGAGAGAGGCTAGAACAGACATGATAACAAGATGAGATGAGGTGGGGAGGGCTGAGTTCAAGGACAGGTTAATCACAGAGGTCAGGACGGAGAGATAAGCGGACCGTATTGGATGAGAAGGTGTCAGAGTGGAGGGAGGTTGATGGCAAATAAATATGAAATATACTGATAACATAGATGTCCAGATTCAATGAATGAATGAATTCAATGAGTCATTTTAAGGGGCAGGATAGTCTAGTGGTCTAGGTGTTGGACACCCAGCCGGAAGGTCATGGGTTCAGGCCCCAGAGTTGGCCTACCTATAAGCATCCTTGAGCAAGATGCCTAACCCCTATCTACTAATAGCAGAATGTAATTGTAAGTCGCTTTGGATAAAAGCGTCTGCTAAATGACATAATCGTACATTTGTGCAGTAAAAAAGGTGGCTGATAGCTTGCTAATAGCTTGAGGGAGACAAGATATACTGTATAAAGCTTTATTACGTGTGCAAGGTGCTGAGGGGGTGTCCAGGGGTGTCCGGAAGTGACCCTCTTTGCAGACACACACGACGGAGCCCTCTTCCTCCGCTACGCTGTTGGCCGGGCAGGGAAAACACTCCTGTTGCCGTGAAGACATCTTATAGGAGCCAGGGGGGCATGCTGGAGGCAAGAGACAAACAGAAATATATGGATTTTAAGACCTTTAAGATTTCCAACTTTTATTTAATTTAACTTTGTTTGTTTTATGTTAGAGCCTCATCGTAACAGAAAAACCATTCGTGTGTGACTTACTACTAATCACACACACACACCTCGACATTGAGGCTCTTGACAGCCATCAGATACAGTATTTTCACCATGAAACACATAAAAGTAGCAATACTGAATGCCAGAAGTCTCAAACATCTTGACATTAATAATACATTAATGCACCCCGCAGCCCCCTTTGAAAAGTCAATTTAAAGCAATTTATTATTGCAGAAACTTTAATAGTTGTACCTGGGAAGGGAACTTCAGATTGCATTACATTGCAGCATTCTCAGTGTCAGTGCTTTGTTCTTTCAAATCTTGAGTTGAGTTCACCCAATCGTGGCTCAGATCCATACATACATGGTGTCGCAAGTTTGCTGAAAGTAGGGATTTCATGGTGTTTGGAAACAAAACGAATATATCCATAATACCTGAGCAGAATATTTTTTGTCTCCAAATACCATTAAATCCCTATTTCTATCAAAAACCACACCGCCATTGAGTTTGAATGTGAATCCAGGACGTGACTAGAAGCACAGGCAAACTAACATGCACCTGCCATTTTACGGGTTAGTGAACCCCGCTGGCCAATAAAAAGGCCACAATACACAATACAGTAGCCTACCTATTTCATAATAGCCTTGTGTGAATACAATTTTATTATTTAGCCATCTTTTCCATAAACGTAAATCGCCTATACCCATTTTTCCATTGTAGACAGCGGTATGACAACGTGTGTGGTAGGGACACCTGATTTAACTTAAAACTCCTTCTAGCCATGCGTGATTACAACACACCTAATATGATTGGTTATTTTACACCCTCTCTCTTTCTGGGGATTCATTTTCCGCTTACTATGGGCAGGTATTGGGCAATAATGGGTGTGAAATCATGTAGCAGGCTAGCAAGCTAGCATGCGCCGCTGTGCTCCGCTCTGTGTGCTTACCAGAAATGCTGGTAAGCACACATATACGTTACACTGTGACTTCCTGGTGTGTATTCTCAAACATTAGACAACTAGATAGTTGATTGTGTGTGTGTGTGTGTGTGTGTGTGTGAATGTGTGTGTGTGTGATACATTGACGATAACGACACCTGTGACTTGCTCCCTCTTAGAGGCTTTCACACACAAAACACACAACCCATAACACATCGATTAGCAGTACCTTGGAACACAGCGTAAACCAGAGTCTGTGTCTGGGTGTGCATATATGTGTGTGGCATATGAAAGGTTGTGAAAACCTTATCATCCACTTTCTAATGGCTGTCATTACACGGAGAAAATGGCCCGCTTTCAGCTGGTAACAGCAACAACATCAGGCGTGGCCAGCGGCCGAATCAAGACGAAATTATGCACAGATCCAGGGAAGAGAGAAAAACCCATCTTCGTCGTGCCTGGAAAAGCAGGCAAGCCCGGATCAAGGCTGGCCGAGATTCTCACTTATCTCCTCAATTCAGCGTGAACGTGCACGCTGCCAGCGCACCTTGGCGATCTAGGGCAGGGAGGGGGGCATCAAGGCAACATGCATGGGCTAGATAAACTAAAAAATAACCTGGACGGTTTACTGTAAGCAAGCGCCGAGAGCAGTCGGCAGCCGGGGCCAGGCGAGGTCACGTCAGTCAAAACGGGCCGGCCACCATCTGTCACCGGCTGAAGGCAGGTGCGTGTGTGTGTGCGAAACGAGGCCACTCCAATCATTTCAAAAGACCATTTTTTAAACACTCTCACTGCACATTATGAAGAGAATGGGGGAGAGAGAAAAAAATCTGCCAGGACAGCTGGCGAACCAACTGATCAATTTGTCCCGTGTGCTGACTGGGAAACTTGATTAAATGGAACATGGTTGCGCACACACACACACGCACACGCACACGCACGCACAAACACACACACACACACTTCAAGGTGTAATACTGTAGACATGCCAATCCCCACGGGACGGACGACTAAGGGAGAAATGGAAAACAGGACGAAAGCGACTGAGATTGCATAGCCTGTACATAGTCCGCAAATAGGCTCCCAAAACATTTCTAAATGGATAATAAAAAGCATTCAAATTAAACCTATAAAGAATTTAACATGCAGTAGGAAGAAACTATATGTTTTGAACCAATATATTTTACACAGAAGCCATCCTAGAAGGCATTTACTGTATAAGAGGTTTTAACATGAATTTGATGTGTGAACTTTCCCAGCTCTGTCCAGCCAGTAAAACATTGGGTTTAGAACGGGTTCAGTCCATGCAAGGTGTTGTAGAAATGGTTCAAGGTAACAAAGTTAATATAAAGAACTACTAACACACAGTATGACCAGTTAAAGAATTTTCTTTTACAAAGTGAAATGTGCTATTGTTAAAAGCCCTAGTGGCTAAATAAATCTGCCATTCACTAAGAAAGAGATACAGTAGCTTTAATAGTAGCTTTGTATACATTGCAGACGTCAGTATGAAATCTGACCTTCTCTTCACATTGTGTGTGTCTCTCTCTCTAACCTCACCTGTTAATAAATCATGAAGCACTTAATACAGTAAACGTGAGCAATGAATTGTTTCCGGCCCTCTCTGACAGCATACATTAATGAATATTAATACGACTAAAAAAGGTTTGCTTTAGCCACACACACGTGCACACACGCATACACACACCTCAGTGCCATCTTAACTTTTGACTTGCAAATGTATAAATAAAAAGGAGCTCAAATGTGCGCACCAATTTGAAACCCTTGATATTTTCCAAGAAGAGGATTTGCTAAGAGTAGATAGAAGCAAGCAGTTGGGTGTGTGTGTGTGTGTGTGTGTGTGTGTGTGTGTGTGGGGGGGGGGCGGGTGCAGGAAACCATTGCGGCAGGTTGAAATCAATAATTCAGAGAGCTCTAATCCGGACCTGTGCCCTATGTGTGTGTGGACGTCGGATCTAACGCAAGTCCTTTGAGTCTGTAGGCAGCCCCAATGTCGACCAAATGAATTCTCATTAGCATCTGACAGGAGAGGGCTGATTTAAAAGGTCTCTCTCTCACACACACACTCACATAGAGGGTCCCTAGGTCAGGCAGGGAGGCGGAATGGCTGTAAATGACTGATAGGTACATTTTAAGTATTTCAGCTTAGGTCAGAATATGACAGCGGGGAATGATGAGGGAGGAAATCACTCTGAATCAGACTGTCTAAAACCGGATAAGACTGGACCAAACAGAGCCAGGCTACTTTAGATGACAGCAACAAGGTCGAGTTGATGAGGAGTTATGACTTGATTTGTTTAGACAGCATTTTTGAGCATTTACAGCAATACGCTATTGGGGGTGTTGCAACAAAAAAATTATACACACTCAAAAACTAAATCCCTGATAAATATTTAGTGTTCCTTTTATAATGAATGAGGTATTGGGAGGAAATGAGCCTTCAGAGAACCATTTGGATGTAAGTGGGAGAAATGGTCTAAATATCTACAATTTTGAGAGAACAAGATTTAGTATAATCATATTCTTTTATCATTAGCAATACATTGTATTTTTAAATTAATAAAAACACAAACAACATAGTTAGGTTAGGGTTAGGGTTAGTATTCATTTCTAGGGTTAGGGTTAGGGTTAGGGTTAGATAGGGTTAGGGTTAGTGTTATTAATTTCAGTATTAATTTCTATTGCTTTCATAATATTATATCTCTCCAACAATTTAACATTTTTTAATTCAAATGTTTTATGGGCATGTTTGCGTACAAAAATAACTGCTATTAAAATAAATAACTTTACACAACCTTCAAAACTAAATGTAGCATGAGACACAAGCACAAAAATGAAATTAGATTATATAATCAATTTATTGAGTCGAGAAATGACGCTCATTAATTAGCATTATTATCTTATGTTGCTAGTGTGATATAAGTGACTTATGCAGAGACAATTAAATGTCCATTCCCCCTGAGTATTGAGGTCATGTTACAATCCTGTCTGCTCTTCTTTCTGGGGGGGGCTGTAATTTCCAGGCGTGCCGCTGTAGTTTTAAGGTGATTTAAGGACTGCGATGCTACCGTGAATTATAGCACAAAATTATAGCATAAATTTTGTTTATTAGCTCAAATGAAAGAGCCGAGCTAAATGCATCCAAAGACTGTGGGTTTACAGTTTAATCACTGATATAGTTCTCAATGGCAATCAGGTCAGTGCTTTTGGCTTATTGCTGATTAGCAGAGAAACATTGAATAGAGAACATGGATTATTAATATCTATGGCATTGTGTATGAGCTTTAATCTGTCGACATCTGCCAACATCCACACATACTCAACATCCTTACATGTACACGCAGTAGGCATATAATGTAATCTTTTAGACTTGGGTGAAGCATAGGCCTACATGAAGGCAATGAGGAGGAGCTTAAGATGCAGTAATCCTAATGGCCACCATGTGCCTGGCTCTAAAATAATCAGAATGAATAGAACTCAGTGAGAAAAATTGCAAACTTCTCTCGAGAAATATGAAGTTAATACATTTTTCTATGAGTGGTGGGGTCGGTTTTGAAAAGTATTACTCCATTAAGGCGTAAAGAACATGTTGCAGCAAACCACGAGACGTGACACAGTCAGGACATCACAAGAGATCACAAAACCCAGTCAGCCTATAGCGAGAGGGTTAACAGTCAATGTGGCTTCAGCTCTAACCTAATGGAGGGTCTACATCCAAACACTTTCAAACTCAAAACCCTTCTTCAAAAACCAGTGGGTGATCTTTTATATACAGTCTTTGAAACAAACAGAAAAATATACAGCAACGTATTGTAATGACATAAAACACTTTGGTCTTTAATGCTCTTTAATCCACAGAGTGGTTACTGAACAAATCAACACACACGTGAAGATTCAATTACCCCTCTCTCCGATTCCCACAGCAAACAGGCTCTGGCATTTATGAAACATTTAACATGCCCACGCGTCTGTACACAAAGAAGTAAATCAAGGACGGCGTTTCCATAGCCACTCTTCCGCCTTTGTTCAACCCACCTCTCTATTACCCATATTGCTTCTCACATGCTCACCTCTCACACATAAAAGTCAACACTCGACACCCCTCTACAAGTGCTCCACCATTTTGTTTTAAAATCTCTCTCTACGTCAAATAGAACAAAGGGCTTGTTTTTTTTATGGGCTTAAATTCCCCGCTATCCAACTTGTGTGTACACATTTATGAATATACGTTTTCATCATTTAACACAGCAGTAGCCTACAGCCTGGGAAAGGTAGCATGGAAAAGCATCTTGCAGACGTGAAGATGTGTGTATGTAAGCATAGAAAACAAAAGTTAACACCAAGAGTAAATGTACAGTATGCGTTCTTTTTCCATACACGTCGGTGTGCTTTTAACTTTTTCTTCTGATTATTTGCATGGTAACAGCGTTTGGGGGCATGCTAGCAAGTGTGTTTGCATGTGAATGCCTAGGCAATTTCAGCTTAAGCCCGTGCTAAATAATATCCAATACGAGTCATACATTTTCAGGCGTCTTGATCTTATGCTCTTGTGTGTATGTGTGTGTATGTGTGTGTATGTGTGCGTGTGCGTGTCTTCACTCTCATTCGCTAAAATACAATCCTCACTCACCACAAGATGGCTTGGGTGAGAGAGGCAATACTGACCACTAACCACTCAAGGTTATATGCACAAGCTGTTTAGAGTGACACCCACATCTTTTTCCATTTGCAATGGTTATAAGTAATGCCAAACATCTTCTATGTACAAAAAGCATGGCCTGCAGCTATAAAAACATCCACAGAATCATGACCTGAGGAGCATGTTGCAGTTATGATCTGTTCTCTCCATGTCAGTAGAAATTGTAAGAAAACAATAAATAAATAAGTTTAAAAAAAATAAAAAGATTCTGTATATATTAAACGTATCGCCATAGAAGATGCACACCATAGACTTTCACACACCATGTCCAGGACACAAATGTGTATTTTTCTTGAGTTTAGAAGGTTGTGATTAAAGGAAGCCGACATTCCTGTGTTGCAGCGCCCTAGAACACCACATTTCAGTCCGATCTAACAGTTGATGTTTATAACACACAAAAAAGAATGGTGGATGAAAACAACAGTGAGTTCACGGTCACGCACCTTCCTCGAACAAGAGGTTAATGCATGGCGAATGTCAAAGGGAGGACTTAATATTGAGTTAAGGAAGCTACAGAGTGGAGGGGTTTAACAAAAGTTATGTTTATGCATGAATCTTTTAATCTGATTATGTTAGGATCAAATTGTAACAACGGGAGGCGCTACCTCCGGCCGACGTCCGTCTACACACACAGCGCTCCCAGCTACGCTCCCCAGCGACGCACCCGTTTCGCATCTCCTCATCACCGCTCTCCCGACGCTTATATACGCGGGAGGGTGGGGTTGAGGCGTTGTCGGTTATTGTCTCGTCCTGGTGCTTTGCATAGGAACGCTTGTTGACGGAAGCTTTTTACTATCAAAGAATGCGAGCGGTATACCTTCGCTTTTTTTTTTTTTCCACAGACGCAGCATCACACAAATATAGATTAAGGTTGGCATAAAAATATGAATAGGTTAAGGTATAGGCCTAACTGTAGGATAAAATATAGACTGGGGTTAACCAGGATCTTCCGAACACATCCTAGCAAAAATAAACATACAAAAAGTGGTCCAGGGTAAAACATTTCTCCATAATGTAATAATATATGCAAATCTTTTCAAACCCCTTGGTTAGGGAACTGGTTGCAAAAACAGGGGTAGACGTGTGTCATTTGACCATATTTATAAAGCAAATCCTTTATTCAAACTCCCCACTAAGCCAGCATAAGCTACGTGTGTGTGTGTTTATTAAATACAACCTGGCTGCGGAAATTAATGAGCATTATAGCGGAGTGCGCAGTTGGCTCAGACATGCCGATTTTATCCAATTCCTTTGAATCAGCTATTCAAATGTGGGACGTGGACTTGAATGAGGCTCAGCTGCTAATGATATTTCATTTGCTTTCTCATCTAAATCAGGCCTTTTTTCATGAATCCTGCCAGCCAGATATAGACCAAATGGGCTGATAACATAGATTCCCCTGAGAGTAGATGGCTGTAGAACTCAAGCAGAGGAAAGGGGAGGAGGAAAGACCCGGTGAAGAAATAAAAGACCTGAAAGGATGAAAAGGCCGCAAGGTGAGGAGGAGGAGAATAGATGAGTGGATTAGATGGGATGAGTGTGGCATATGGAGCTACAATGAGAAGGAGGTGGAGGGTAAAGTGAGAACACTTCAACTCAAAAGAGACAAGAAATAGCGGTTTGAGGGACTTTAAATGGTGTGTGTGTGAGAGTGTGTCAGACCCACGTGGTGAAAACTGGCAGATTGCTAAGCTTGACTTCTACATGTGAACTGAGGTTGCAGGGTTCCCAGAGGGCATGGTTTCCAGGGAGACCTGGAAATTAGCTATAGAACCCTTTTCAGGTGCGATGACGCTCCTCTGAACATAGATTTGAAAAATACACTTTATTCTGTTACTCTGGACTCTAAGAGGCAGAGATGTCAAGACTAGCGGTAAAATGGTTTTCAGGGGATATCCTAATCTTGGCGCTACTGAAATATGCAGGGAAATCTTCGATTACCCTGCTCAGAGTATAAGAGACAATCATAATCCTATATTAACAGTCTCTCTCTCTCTCTCTCTCTCTCTCTCTCTCTCTCTCTCTCTCTCTCTCTCTCTCTCTCTCACTGAGATACATAATTATTAAAATGCTGAAGAGCTCTAGAGATGGATGAAGATAGCAGTAGGGGGTCATTTGGACCATAAGGCCATAAGTGTTTTGCTGAGGGGGGTGGGTGAGCAGTCATGGTCAAACCAAACGGGGGTTATAATGCTTTTTAGGTCGAGTGTGTGTGTGTGTGTGTCTGTGTGTATGTACAAGAGAAATGACTTGAGGGACTGTTAGTCCATCACAGAAACAGATGAGAGGGGTTATTTGCCACACACACACTGGGTTTAATGGCAGCGTTCGACATGAGCTACACAGTAATCCACAATGTCTATTTCCACTGTTCAGAACACCTACACACCTTTCAAAATAAAAGCGCACCATCGGAACTTATAGATCTAAAAATAAAAGTTAGACTTTTTGACGGAGCTAGCACACATCTGTGACCCACTTTTGGGTGGGGGCCCACCAGTTGAGAAACACTGCTGTAGGGATAAGCAAAATCCAACTGGCTACACAAACAAACCCAGGTACATGCAGGCACGCACACACACACACACACACACACACAAATGACTAACATGAACAATAGCTTTATACACACACACAAACAAACATGCTGGAAACAAGCAAACCAAGAGAAGTAAAGGTCACGTCCAGATAAACTCACCACGGTTTATGCGTACCTAGTTAGCTAAGCAGTCACCCTGATACAATTCCGATGCTGATAAAAATGCACTCACACAGACAGACAGACAGACCCAACGGGCGCGCACGCGGACACAGTGACAGTTATCGCAGACACAGTAACAGACACACTTCAGTCAGCCCTGCTGCTTGAATTCAAATAGAGACCTTGGAAACACAATCAGGGCTGCAATTAACACTAGAACCGCGGTGAAGGTAAAATAAAGGCCCCGACCTTGTGTAATTAACAAGCTCTTCTTTCATTAATCCCTCCATTTTATTCGTACACCCCCTTCTAAGCAGTGCCTAATTAAGATGTGCACTATTGCGTCACGAGGCGACGGGAGAGGGGTGGGGTGGGGGTAGTCAGGCAATTAAGGAGAAAATTTGGAAAAGTGGTAGTGGGAGGGAAATGTGGGGGTTCTGTTAGTGATAAGGGGAAACGAGGGGGAAAGGCATAAGAAATAATAATATACGTTTCTTTTTGCCTTTTTTTGTGTTTTATTTGTTTCTGTACTATTTGTCTACATGTTTTAATTTAAACAACCATTTGATTAAATAAAACTCAAGCCTCCAATCATCAGTCAAAAGCTAACTCAAACATTTAGTGCGTTTCACAACTACCCCCCCTTAGAGCACCTTCTTCCTCCCGGCACACATGTAAACATGCATGTGCACACCCTTCTACATTATCCTACTAAAAGGTCTGATAAAGAAATGAAGTTCCCAACCCTAGCATGTGGCGACAGGCGGTGAGTCATGTAGTGCTAAGGCCCGAGAGCCACCGTGCCCTATTTGTGCATTTATTCCCTCGTTTCCCTTATGTGACTGTGTACCTGCTTATGATTGTGTTTGCAGAAAGAGTGCTTCAGACGTAGCAAGTTCTATGCAAAGCAGTGGGGAGGGACACTTTAATCTATCTTCAGTGGAGCCCTTACTGCATCAAAGAGAGTAAAGACGAACTGAGAACAAACAGGTTTACAGGCAAAAAAATCCCAGACATACAGTACAGGGGCCCACTTTGTTGTGCCATTAGCTCCTTTGATGACTGCCGTCAACAAGCATTGTCTCATGTGTAGACTAAACGCATGAGTGGATGTCGGTAAATATAGCTTGATACAAGAGAAAAACGGAAAAAACAAAATCTTTAGATTTTACCTAGCGTGTTGACAAGCAACCAAGGCCATTCATTCAACTGTCTGTTGGTTGCCGCACTGCTGTGACTTTTTTGATGAGGACATCATTCTAGAAAACTCCTGGCCTGGATTCACTTCACAGTTATTTTCTTTGAGCAGCACAGTAGATGCAATGTGGCTCCTACTGCCATGAATTGAAGGACATCCATATACACATAATGTAGGAATACTTTTGGAGAACAGATTTAAAAATACCAATTATACTCACTTTGATTTGACAAAGTTAGCATTTTAATACACAGCGGCGGAATATGTCACAAATCCTCTGTGGTAGTTTTGGGGCTGTATGGACGGCCAAATGGACAAGTAATGCTTCAGGAGTCAGTAAAAAGGCAGTTGCTGTGATTCTTTTGCCCCAAATCATGTGTTGGCGTACTAGTGATGATTCAACGCTATGATGCCTATGAAAGTTGTCAGTTGGAAACTGGCAACAATGACACAAGTCAGATAATGGTGTAGTGGCACAGTGACAGTTTGACAAGTATCTTATCAGTAATCTCTTCACTGAGTAGAAGGGCTGCATTCAGATTACACAAACTTGACACGCACACATTGGAAGAAACCGTCAAGTCAAGTCCTGTTTATTTATATTTACATTTTGAGCATTTAGCAGGTTTGCATTTATCCTAAGCGACTTTCAATTAGTACATTTTGTCAATAGCTGAATAGGTCATACACCAGTTATGGTAAGCAAATAACATTCTGTTAGAATAATGACAGCAGCATGTCATCAGGGCTAACTTAGATATACATTTTACAACAAACAGGCGCCAGGACAGAAAACAGTTGAGACTGGGCTGAGTGAATCTAGCGACCTCGTAGCGACGGAGATGGCAGCCGACCAGCTGAGATGGTAGAACGAAGTGCTCTGGTAGGGGCCTGGAACCTGACCATTAGAGGTAGAGCAGGGCAGTTCTGTTTACTGCCTTGTAGGCCAACACCAGTGTCTTGAACGTGATGGGTGCCATGATAGGGAGCCAGTGAAGGTTTCAGAAGAGGGGGGTTACATGGGAGAACTTAGGTTGGTTGAATACCAGGCGTGCTATGGCATTTTGAACACACAGGACAGTTAGTTGTCCAGGATGACTCAGAGATTCTTCACAGTTGGGGGGAGTACAGAGTGGTGTTCTCAAGGGTGATGGACAGGTCCACTTGAGGGCAGTCTTTTGCCGCGAGGTCCGGGAGTAGCTTTGAGTTAAAGATGATGTGCAGACATCCAAGCAGTGATGTTAGCCAGGCATCCAGAGATCCAAGTTGTGATCATATACTGTATACAGTAGCACTGAATCACATTACAGTCTTACCAAACATCACTCCCTATACCTTATCCTCCACTCGGGCATGTGAACAGAAAATAAGACTTAGTGTTTAACAGTAATTCTGGAGAGGCAACATAAGTCACATATTTTACCAGCCTTGGTCAAATGCTTGGTTATAAAAATAAGATTTGAAGATCTTTACAGGCGTAGCATCACTAACCTCAGCAGATAGAGGGGAGCCCGATGTGAGAATTCTCAAAATCCTGCTGATTTCCTTTTAACTCTAGCGGTCATACTACCTATGATAACACTAAATCAGATAAATAAGAAGGTGCCAGTTAATCTAGTATTTTATATGTAGCAGGTGAACTTTAAAAACACTGTGTTCACACATCTCAACATGGCAATTCACAAAAAAAGGTTTGGGAGTCAAAGGATACTGAAAATTAGTCATTCTGGCTAGGCTGGTGCAAATTTAGCCAGGAGGCTCTGAAACATCCGCGTTGAGGTCAGAAATCCAACAAAAGAAGTAATTTAAAGTCTCCATTGTTTTTACCTATTCAGCTTTGTAGAAAAAACAACAATCCCTTGCACAATGTGTTAAAAGGCTACAGGGGTCACGGAGAAGAGGAGGCAAGACAAACTAGCGCCGTTGTTTGGCTGCTGCGTAGGAGTGTGTGCGGGTGTATCGATTTGTCCTTCCCCTGAAGCACTCTACCCACCCACCCCCATCTCTCTGTTCACGTCTGTTCCGCTTGCTATTCCCTCCCCTGATCCTCCTGTTTTCTCGTTGGCTGACATCCTCTGTCGGAGAGCTTTAGTGCCGGGAGGCGAGCCGAAGTGAACTTTAAGTGCGTATGAGATGCGTATGTGTGTGTATGAGTGTGTATGAGTGTGGGTCTTTAAATTTGTAGGTGCAGAGTTGTCAAACATGAATTTTTCGGCATTGCTAGCACTGTGGGGCACAGCTCTAAGAAAAGACAAGTCATTAATATAAAAGGTCCATGCCCTCTATATAAGCAAAACTGTATACAGAATCGATTCACATTGTTGCAATAGAACATTGCAAACTTTGGACATTCATTGACTATAACTGAATTGAAATCTTTCACAAACCTGCCCATCCTCGCTGTTGTTCCAAAAGCACCTATCTCTCATTTTTAGTTTAGTTGTCCATGTTTCTGAAAAATTTGACAGCTCTAGCACCAATAAAAGGTTAGTAAATTAGGTAAATAACACCACCAGACAGAGGGGAATCTGACTGTCCCCTGTGTGCTCTGTTCCCACATAGCCCTTCACATTTTCATATGATAAAATACATACTAGAATATAGAACAATGGGTGGAGATTAGCTAGCAAACCCACCGATAAATAGGAAAAGGAAGAAGGAAGAAAAAAGTCTATCATCTCCCTTTAGTGAGCTGTTCAGGGGACACACCCCAGCCCCACAGTAAACTACAGTACCACAATCCTTTTCATTAAATTAGGAGCAATGTTTGAAACAAGGTTTGGTAAACCTTATGACTATGAATGTTTATGACTGAAGTCATTTTTAATTTTTAATGTCATGTTGACATTGTTTGGGATGTCTTTGTTATGACAACATAAGCTGTCATGAATGACCTAAAGAAATCAAACTTAAAAACTATTTGGCTTTATGTGTAACATTATATTAAGCTGTCATTTGTGGTTGGTTTTGACATTAGCAAACATAAGACTATTATAGTTATTCATATAGACATGAATTCTTTCCTTGACCTCAACTAAAGTGGTACAATTTGGACTTCTCATAAAGATGTCATTAAGTTTATTACACTGTCAAATAATTCTATTTATTTTTCATGAATAATTCCCTTGTCCTCAACTACAGTGGTGGTACAATTTGAAATTTTAGACAAGTCAAGAGATAGTTTATTGTATATGCATAACAAACGTTTAGAAAAATACACACCCAGACAAAAAATATATAACTTTTTAAAACTGTACTTTTTATGTGTGTTAAATTGGCACTACTTTAAGTGTACTAAGTGCAGTTTTAGTAGTACTACTTTTGAACAACTTAAGTGTACTTCAAGTGCACTCCTAATGTTAAAATTAGACTAATTTACATTAAGTGCACTTAAGTACACTAAGCAATGTGTTTATGCTCGCCAAGTAAACGCTCAACACAACCACAAACAAATCAGGCGTTTTGGATCTTAAATCTCTATAAAATGCGGTAGGATAAACAAAACAAATGTGTAATGTGTTTATTATTTATTACACAAAGACCTAATAATAAAAAAATTTAAAAACAAAAAAGAACTTTATGCTTTTTTATAATTACAATTAGGTAATTTAGCTGACGCTTTTATCCAAAGCAACTTACAATTATTACAACACATTATGCCATCTGTATTAGCAAAACTATGCACTCAAAGTAATGCAAATGTAACACCTTGTAAACCCTTTTTTGGGAATTAACAATAAATATGCAGTGGGCCGGTTACCAGAATATTCTAGGACACGTAGGAGGCAACAACTGAAGAAACTGAAGAATAACAATAAGTCAAAATACAAGTCTTGATGTTGGTGGTGAGCAAATGTGGTTATAGAAACAAATACGAAATTCAACCATTTCAATTAAGCCTATAACTTGGGTGTATCCTCTTATACTATCTAAGGAAATATTTAAATCACAGTCATGTGTGTATGTAATAATGAAATTTGACCAATCTCATTACAGTGACAAGTTAGTATATCAAAATCACTATAGGATTCAGAGTCTTTATACCTGTATAGATCTCAGTTGTCAGTATACAATCCCCCTGGCGATCAGATCGCGTCAGTAGGATGGGGTGAGGGAGTTGCATCACAGCACACCGGGGAAATGCTAGCATGGATGCCAAAGTATACTATCCATGTCTGCGGAACGCGCCAGTCAGTGTCGCGTTAATTTATCCTTCTGCGAGCACCCGCTCGTAAAGTCTTACAGGACGAAAATGATGTTAATATATAAATAAATACGTGATGTGCATGTGTGACGTTATGAGTGCTTTATTACAGTGTGTGTATAGATTATTTGTAGAATTTTAGTACACTAGTGTGCCTTCTATGACTTGAAAGTACCGTATTGGTCAAATAAATGTATCTTTACAAAAGATACAGGTAGCCTACTTCCTTTCTCATCCCTTGCCGTATGTGGCGCATGTCGTACATGCGCAGTCAACACGCACATATGACTGCTGCATTAATATCCATCATCTTAAAGTTGGCATCATAACTCCTCCTGTTGGTTAATAAACGTATACTTTCAAAAAGTTGTCGTTAAATTGATCTTAACTGTACTTAAAATATATAATAATTTTGCAATAATATATTTTAAGTTTATTGTAAGTTGTATTACAGTTGAAGTACAAAAAGTATACTTTTGGGATATTTTGTATACTTAAATGATATATTATAATACACTAAAGTATACATTTTTTTACCTGGGCATATGTCAAAATCAACCACATGAATATAAAGCTAAATCAGTCCTTTAAGTTTGGTTATTAGGCCTACCATGGCATGTTCATGATAGGTGTGGTCTTGGCTAATGTCAGGTTGTCATGACAAAGACACTTACAGATTATGTCATCTTAGTCAATGTCAAGTTGTCATAACAAAGACATCCCAAATAATGTCCCCATGACATTAAAAATGACATAATTTACCTAATTACACTTAATGACATTCATAAACATTCATAAAGACTCCTTCATGTTCATAACAGCTGCCATGTCATATGTCTTATGCACAAATAAAGCACCTTCAAATAAAGTGTTACCCAATGTTTTTAGTTTTGTACGATATCATGTGTGTCACGACCCCTCCTGGACTGTCTTAAGTTCTTTGTATTCTCAGTTGTCTGTTTCTTGGTTCCCTAGTGTGTCTACCCTGTTCCCCATGTTCTTTCCGGCCTTGCTCCTCCCTACCTACCTTGTTTGGTCCTCTCAGTCCCCTGGCCCTTCCCCACTTCCAATTATCCTCCTCAGCTGTTTCCTATTCCCCAAATCATCCCCTGTGTATTTAGTATGTGTTCTCCCCTGTCTCTCTGCTGGTCCTTCCTATAAGCTTCCATGTAGTCCTAGTTTCCCATTTAGTCCTAGTTTCCATGTTTTGCCTAGCGCCATGTGTATTTGTATCTCTTGTGCTTATGCTTAGCTCCTAGGTCATAGTTTTAATTCTGTGTTTATTGGCATTAATAAAGACTCTCTGAACTCTGAACAGTGTCTGCACTTGGGTCTAACCGCAAATCCCTGACAGTGTGTGCTGAAATGTATTATTGTAAAATAAATTTGTTTTTCTCCATCCGTTTCGCCATTATTGTCCTTATATTTCGTAATCTCTAAAGTTTCCAAACGCAAACTCCAACGCATCTGCGGTCTTGTCACGGAAGTGGGCTGTTGATCAGGACATGGAAGCTTCTTTTGGGTCAATTGAGATGTCAATCTAAAAGTCAGAGCCATTTTGAAAGGTGATAAGTTGTTTATATGAAAAATCTAGTTATGACGGAGAATACGTGGAAATGTATGTACATCTGCGGCTAATTTGAAATGATGCAACAGCAGTCCGTGTGTATTTATTGATGTAAGAATGTGTTTTGTACTAAATATTTGACTGGATTGGATTGTCTGGACCTTTGCCAACGTAACAAGACCATTTTTGTTAGAATATTATCTATTGGAGGTTTACTATGAGGTGAATTTGATATGAATTTTGTAATTCTTTCTTGGTGTGTGGTCTGACAGAGGAGTTGATTGTATCTGCTGTTGTGATTTAACTTGAAATGGTTTGCATAAAAAGACGTTTAGCTGTCCAAAAATATGTTCCACTTAAATATATAAGTTGTGTGCACATACACCCCGCAAATTGAACAATTAGCAGGTTTTAATATTAGATCAGGACAGTTTTTTTTGCATGTATGAAGTTATTGCCCAACAGCGATGTTATGAGCCTGATGACAATGATTTAACTTTATTGTAACATTTATAATAAATTCAAATGTGTGTCATAATGTATTCATGATCCTGGCACTGGGTGGAGCATCTGCTCATTGGATGACCTTTAAAAGGCAACTTATATGCAAATTTGTATTATTATTATTATTATTGTGTGTTTTCAGCAGACTAGTCAGTATTTGTGCCATTTTTCATTTCGAACTATCCAAAAGAGAGATCCAATTCCTGCATTCACATTATCGTGAGCTTCGGCCATGATGATGATAATAGTATACCTCCCAAAAATGAGCATATGGTCAGTAGCCAATCAGGGCACTCAGAAGAATTCTAGCCCAATATGCAAATTACACATGGTAGAATGGGGAGCAAAGCCAGACTTTTTATAAGGGAGCAGACAAATGCTAAAAAGGCTGCATCTGGAACAAACATGAGAGTTTGATCGCAGAGGCCTCAATACAGTTGTACTGTAGAATGATAGTACTGCTCCATCATTCTACCCTAACACACACACATGCATACACACACACACGTGCAATCATAAAAGTATGGTGACACATACACAATAAAACATGCTTCCTTTGGCCCTTACGTACACCCACACTTACTATATTGTATATAAGGCATAGGCACACACACACATACAGGACAGGTCAACTATTAATTTCAATATTGTTTTAATTTTGCTTCATTGTCAAAGTCTTTAATGTTACTCACAGATGCTTTGAATAAAAGCATCTGCTGAATGACCTAATTGTAAGTTATTTCCCTTCATTTTGAGGAAATTAAAGGAAATGATGCAAAAATGATGAAAAATAAATAAATATTTTTTGGTTAAAGAAAGAAATAAGAAACAAACATCACTCAGTAATGGACTTTTGGACTCCAATGTATATCTTGGCTGCGAAAGCATAACACAAAAAAAAATATACATGAAATAACAGTCAAAACATAAAATAAACTCACTCTCTCTCTCTCTCTCTCTCTCCCTCTCTCTCCCTCTCTCTCCCTAACACATTCTCCACTGTGTTGTGTTTTATGCTTTCTGCTGTGATCCTCCCTGTTATGTTCCTGCCTTGGGCACAAGAGTCAGATGTCCTCACTCACAGGGTCAGAGGGAACAGCAGCTCTGTATTCTGCCACAAATACTGAAGAATGGCCTGAAAGAATGACTCGCCAACATTCAAAAAAGATTTGTGAGGGTCATTTATTTACATGAAACACGAGGCATTGTGACTTTATTGGTTGATTAGGCATTTTCTCAGGTTGGGTGGAGCTCTGGTGACAATTGGTAAGGTCATCAAGCTGCATATTGTAAAATTATTTCATGATAAAGGTGTCAATTGTCCTGCACCAACAGCTGCAAATAAAACATATAGGAGGTCAGGGAGATATCAATCAAGCGGGCTTGTGTTTGGGTTTATATGGACTAATCTGAGACATAAAAAAATAAACTTCTTATATTGCTACTACTACAGGCTATCGATCGCAGCATGGAAGCGCCCTTCGCACAGCGAGAAACGACTCCGTCACGATGACGAGAGGAGGAACAGAAGGGTGAGATGAGTGGAGCACAGGAAGAAGGAATCCTTTGGCGTCGTCTCAATTTAATGGCGGGACGAAATGAAACCAAGCTGATAGTGAGAGAGGTAGTGGGAGCGAGATAAGATGGGGTGAGATGAAACTCTGATTGGTTTCCGGGTGAGGCCGGGAAGGTCAGTCCTCGACAGGGAGACGGTTGCAGCGCTATCCCCCAAAAAATCAAATAAATAAGTCATGTTGTTTGCCCCCTCCGCAACTCTTCTCGCCTTAAAAGACCTCCAACGCCCACTATCCTCCATCCCTCCTTTTAGCCATCCATCTCCCTCACCCTCTCAACCTCATCTTTCCGTCTTCCCTCTTGTACACTCTCATTCTCTTGTATTCGCCCTTCTTATTTCTCTCTCTGTGCCCTGAAGACACAGTGGAAAATGAGTGGGATCACTGATGCGTTGAGGAGCAGCCAAAATCCAAAAGGAAGAAGAAACACACACACACACACACACACACACGTCATTGTTTTGTCTAAAACAATCCTCCAGACAGGGAACTATGCACCGCTGTGCCCACCTATATTTAATAAGGCACTGTGTCTCTTAGTGATTACCGCTCACAATACACATTCATATCCATATGAATCACTAAGGAGATTAGTTATTTTTCAGTCATTTGAGGTGATGGTGGTCTGAGTATGTTGTATTCTTCCAGTGTTTTAATCCCCTATAGTAAAAAAAAAGGTACACATTCCCTACACTAAGCTCTACATAAAGTAATAGGGTAGTGTGTAAGATCTAGTATCGTTGCATAATTCATTGTAAAAAAGCAGTGTATTTCCATTTGTAGTGTAAACGTGCATAATAGATAATCATCATAAAATCCCGTCCAAGTGGAGCTGTACAGCATTGTGCTTTGATTCAAATCGAAAGCATGTGATTGGATGAAGCACATGCACATGTGCCGCACTGCCTCCTCATGGCTAGAAAATACACACTACCTCTTGAAAGTTCTTTAAAATAAAACAGTGGAGAATGTAGAACTGTCTCTAGACGTGACAAGGGGTTTGAAAACAGCATTGCCTATCCTTTAGCTTTTGTGCTCCTTACAACATTTACATTTACATTTACATTTACAGCATTTAGCAGACGCTTTTATCCAAAGCGACTTACAATTAGTACATTTG
>JAODLI010016858.1:0-23329 GCA_027575585.1 Percopsis omiscomaycus
CCCCCCCAGAAAGCATTCCAACAAGCCCCCCACCAGCCCGCCACCATCCAGCCATTTATTACCGGGGGGCTCACCTTCCACACAGCCTGGCTGACGTTCAAAGGCACGCTCTGCTTGTTTATGGTGCTGTTCAGCTGTGCTTATTGTGTCAGATGAGGCATGTTTTGGGGACCGTAGAGATGTCTGTTTGTGATAGAGCCAGGGGGACCGGCTGTCCTGCTCGTCTCTGCGTGGGGTTGTACCTGTGAGGAGGCTGGCAGCATTTGGTCTGTGTTTGTATGCCTGCTAATGCGTGAGTGTGTGTGTGGGGGAGGGGGGTCGGTCTCATAGGTTACCCATTCTCTGCTTTTATTGGAACCTTGTGTCATTTTTATGTTCATTTTCGGGCGTTCTTTCGCTCGGCGTTTTATCTCCATCAGCGAAATTCCAGACGCGCAGTGCTCCCGGTCTAAATCCCTGATGTTTTTTCTTCATGTGGCCGCATTTCTACTTGTCCACGGCCAATTTAGAAGAAAGTGCAGGGGAGTGACTTACCTTGCCCTGTCATTCAGTGGCACTGCCAAATTGAAAACACATTGAGTGTTAATTTGATGCCGGGTGGGAGAGTAGCTCTGGCTTTCCTCAACCAGCATTTGAAATGCAACGGCCTGTATGTGTTAAGGATAACTGACACATGACTTATACTATTGTGGTTCTAAGAAGTTAGAAGCCCTTGTGGTTTTATGATCCATAAGACTGTTAAGAGTATCATATTGTTATTTATAGTTGGCCAACCAATCTATGACATTTTGACAATTTAAAGGCCAGCATAGTTCTGCGTGCAGTGTGTACTGACAGGAAGAATCCTTTAACCACCTAGCTTTTCCAAATGGCCTTCGTTTACCTTGCTAATGTTAAATCATTAACAGGTGACTGGACAACTTTCAACTAATCAGAGCTACAAACGTTGACAGTGGAGCCCACTTGGGAACCTTTTTCCAAACACATGCCCTTAATTCCTGTCGGCACAAACTGGGTGCTGATTGGGTGAAGGTTCTGTAACGGGCTCTGTTCTCTCTCACGCACACACAAACAATGATGCTGAGAAGATGAGGTGAAGACTCATGACAGTCAGGCTTTCAATAACCAGATGAACAATTATTGTATTATTAAAGTTTGATGAAAAATCATAGAACTCTAGAACTCTTTCTCATCATATTAAATCTCAGACCATTGTCTAGAGCTTGCCTCATACCTCAGTAATGTAAATGTAAATCATATGTTATTTTCCTATTACTGATATGCATTTGTATGTATTGCAAAGTAAATGTGACCCAATGCGAGGATTTGGGCTGTGACCATAGACTGTATAAATAAATAGACAAATCCTCCGTGACGTCACCCATAGAGTTTCTGAAGAACGGGTTTGAAGCAAAGTGTGCAAGCTCGGGCCGTCACCATCTTGGCAGTGTCAGACTCCCGCCTAACTCTTGGCAATGTATAATGAATGGATAAACTGATGGCTTAATATAATTTCAACTGATGAGTTATATAAAAATTCACCCCCCGTACAGTTGTCATGAAATGGGAAAATAGCTATAGAGACCAAAATAGTTTTTTGTACCAGGCTGTAAACATGTTTATTTCTGCTGTAAAGTTGGACATGGGGGTCTATGGGAATTGACTCGCTTTTGAAGCCAGCCTCAAGTGGTCATTCGAGGAACTGCATGTTTTGGCACTTCCTTATTGGCTTCATTTCTAAGACTCGAATGTTGCCGCTTGGCTGTGACACAACAATAAGTAGACAAACTACACTGATTTACAGCAGTGTCGTCTACACTCACATAACACTCAAACCCTCAGTGCTGCCCAGTACATATGCAGACTCTCTGTTCCCCCCTGGGGCAGTTCCACTGGAGCAGTGGGGTTAAATGCTTTACTTAGGGGGGCACTTCCATAATAGCTTTGGAGGTTTAGCTTCTCATTCACTTCCACTGCCCAGTTCTTTTATTTTTATAGGCCGTCCAAAGATCAGCGACCCTCTCATCTCAAGCCAGGCTAACCTTTAGTCAATAAGTACCGACTAATCAGTCATGTTTATTAGCTCGAGTTCGGCTTATGCTAATTAGCTGGGTCTTTATTTGACATTGATTTGGAAGTCCTGTTAACAGTTAGCACTGGGAAATAGGAAAACATACCCCTTCCAACCATGTACATAGTCCCTTTAATGTTTGATGCTCCTAACAAACAGCACATGGTTCTGGTTACAGAGAGGCATCTCTCACCCTTGTTTTTCTTTGTGGTTTACTTCTCCAAACAAACAAAGAGTTTTGACATGTGCCATGTCTTGCTATAAGGGGTTTTCGGGGCTACAGTGAGCCAGTTACTGTGGAGGAGGTAATGGGAGCACGGCGGTTGTGCATTCATGCTGGAGGTGGGGAGATGAGATCAACTCTGGTGCTAACCTAATGACATGCCTCTTACCGTTTCTCGCTTTTTGATATATCCATATTTCCTGATGCACCCCCCGTATTTTCATCGTCTCCCACTCTCTCGGAGAAGCGCTCTCTCTCTCTCTGAGGGTCGGCATGTATCAGACTCGGCATGCCGATCATTTCATTTGTGAAACGTACAGGTTTGAGCCACGACCAATGCATCACTGTCAAAACATAAGCAGATATATAGCCTGTAATCAGATCTGCCTCTTCGTGTGAAAATCCCAGATAGCTCTAGCAGAAGAGAGCACACCCCATGGATACGGCCCTGGCCCTGCAGCTGGCCGGAGCTCACATGGGTCCATCTGGCGGGCTAGCCGATGGTCTCTGTGTCACACACCCAGCGCCGGGGGGGCCCGCTGTGAATAGGCCTGCGTCCAAGTGGACTCTAGGATACATATACGGCTCTGTTGCATTGATTTCTATGCCCTATGTTTGTGTGTGTGGGATAATGACCACGACACAAATGGCTTAGGTTTAACTAGGGCTGTGACGCAATACACCAATACCGCAATAACGAAATACCGCAATACCACAATAAGGCAATACTACAATAACGCAATACCGCAGTCATGTGATGCCTACCGAGGTGTCAAACTCATTACTGTCATCACCGCAATTATGATTTTTTTTTGCTTCCAACTACCAGAGTCCCGTGAAGCACACCTCCTGACACTCCCTCCCATACACACAGAGCTAAACCATGCCCACACCTCCACAGTGTGGCTTTTCTGTCAAGCTGGCTGTGTGAATATTGGACTAGTGTGTCTCTCAGTAGCATGGTCTAGTGGGATGCAAATGTGTGAATAGCTCCGTTGAGCCAGCGACTGTTTCTGTTTTAGTTGGAGTGACACAATAGTGACACAATAACACCCTGCCCACACACACACATACCCACACTCCTAGCCTCGGCCCACTGGTCTGGACTGGTGTAGTGCAACTCCCATTTGATTGGTTGTTGTATTCATTGCACCCGGGAACACTGTAGAGGAATGGGTGGCCGAAAACCGTCTATTAAGGTATATCTCCTGTAATTTATATCACAGTAATGGTATTAATAAAGTTATTTCTTTTGGACAACCATCTGGAAATGCAATTTAAATACTATTAAATATTCCTGTAACAGGCCTTCAGACTGCCGTAATTTTTTAAAAAGAAAATCAAGGGCACCTATTCACTGTGCCAGGCTATAATAATGCTAGTGAAAATACTGTAGGTAGACAAAATGCTATCGTCATGCTGTAAATATTGTCCTGCTGCCCAACTCAAGCAGAAAATGTAATGTGTTAATATCTGGTATGTTCGATATCACTCCCTGAGCGGGTTTTACACAGCTGCAGTGTATTCCTGACGCACAAGGGGCATGCCATTCCAAAAGAGGGCCAATCTGAGAAGATCTTACTTCAGAAATGTCATTACTTGTGGAATCTGGAACAAAACATAACCCTAACCCTGATTTCCGATCCCAGCTGGTACAGAGGGCTCTGGTGTGGAGCTATGGAAGGTTATTAGCCTTATTCATGCCTCATAGGGATGAATTTGTTACAGGGAGACAACGGGGTGGTAAGTCTCCGGGCCTCAGAGATGTTTGAGGGCTGCTGGGCGGCTAAGCCCTGCTTTCAGAGAACATCCAGTTGTTTGATAACCAGGGTCTTAACGTCTTCCTGCCTCCTGCCTCCGTAAGCTGACGTCACACACACAGGCGTATCAAGGCTTATTGTTGTCTAGATGCTCATTTCCTGCTTCTCACACCTCACTGCACCCCCCCTAAACCTGAAACACCTACACACACATGCGCACGCATACACACACACGCACACACACACACACACACACACACACACACACACACACACACACACACTGCAGGCCAGGGGTCAGAGAGAGAAAGATTAAGAAGCTGGCCGTAGGGGCTAAAGGTTACTAAATCCTTGCCTCCCAATAATTCTGCGCTATTGAGGGTGAATAAGGTGTGTGTTTTTTGTCGGTGCATGCGTGTGTTTGTGTGTGTGTGTGTGTGTAGAAGTCAGACAGAGCAGAGCGCGTGTGTGCGTGGAAGGCCAGGGCATGTTGATGAGGTCTTAATCAGAGTGCTTACAGCTGGGGGGAAAGGTCATGGGGGTGGCGCTGGGTTTTGATTGGGCCCCTGGGAACCTGAGAGACCCCGGGGGGGTGGGGGTGGGGTCGTAGCCGAGGGGCGCAGTACCATAACACAGTTGACTTGTCTCGGTCAGTGCACCCAACAAGCTACACACACACACACACACACAGCTGCCGACCACCGCACAGACAATGGCCCAGGGGTCGTTATTACAGGGCAGGAACGGCCTGCCGCGCTGTTAAACCAGAGCTTACTCTGCAACAATGATTTGTACCGCATTGCATATACTGCTAAACCAGTGGTTCTCACCGTTTTCGGGGCCCGTGGCAACCAAAAATTCTATTCAAACAATATTTTTGCTGCACAAATGTACTAATACTAGGCATCTCTTCCCTCACACAGCCCGCCATAAGTGTGTGTTCCCTCTCAGGGATGTCGTTCAGCTGTAGCCTGCTGCATATATGTCTACTATGACTGAATGAATGATGGTAGGAATGCTTTATGGAGCTTTTATACAGTGTCCCCCTCCCCAGTGTGAACCGCTTGATCTCAAGCCAAGTGTCTGGAGACGAGGATGATGCACATGTTTCTGAAGAGTTCAGAAGGAAGTTTTCGTAAGGGTATGTGTGTGTGTGTGTGTGTGTGTGTGTGAGTATTTGTGGCGAGGAAGGGGTGTGTGAGATATGTATACCTGCAGTAGTGATTGACGGTAAAACAATAGTTTGGTGTATAGTGGAGGCTAAACAGGAAGGAAGGAGTTTAAGCTTCGTCTTTTTAATGCTGCTGTCCCATTTGAGGTTTTCAGTTTGTTTTTTGAGTTATTTGGTCTGCTGTTTGGCTCTGGCAATACATACAGCTGCTTTGTTGTTTTCTTTCTTATGTCTTTATGTGCTTTATGAAACATAAATCAATGAGTCCTGGGTTTAGTATTATGCATCCTCGCTAAGTGAAATACCATTGAAGCTTATAGGGTATTTGTGCGTCTTTGAAGCATTTGAAGCATAGGTCTCTCTTACTGTAAGCTCTCAGTGGTTAGGAGAGGTAACAATGTCTTAAAAAATGAACACCCAGTGGGGCAGTGCTCCCAGTGACTGGTTTTGCTCTTCCTCTGCGTACATACATGGCAGAGACAACTGCTGTCTTATCCCTAAAACACATAAACGTGACACGTGTGTGTATATACAGTAAATAAACCATCATATACCCACTTGCCCTAAGCCTATACAATGTCAGGTATGTCTTTATAAAGTATATAAAGTATATATATATATATATATATATATATATATATATATTATATCACTTTTCCTGGGCAAAATTGTCTGTCTTGTCTCAGGAGACAGATGTTCCAGCCTTTTTCTTGGAATCTCCCCCTTTTAAAAAAAGGAAACCATTATGTATGGCAGTTTGTGTGCATTTTTTCCTCAGTGTTTGCAAACTTTTGTTTACTCTAGCAAGATCTGCGGCGTTCCTCGACGGAGGCCTGAGGAAGTCTATACGCAGTGTCGCAAGGGACCCTCGCGGTACAATGAGTGGGGATTGCTGGGGGATGTCGAAATGTGTCCATGCTTTTCTGGATGGCTGGACCGACCCAGCTGCCAAAAGAACGAGGCATCCTGCGGTTGGCCGCTGGACCCCAGAACAGACATCTTTTGTTTTTAATATGGTCTAGTGCTGCAGTGGATGTGTTAAACCGGCACTCCATATTTGCCCCGTATTCCCGATCTGTGTTTTTAATTTCATTCCTCAAGACCTTTTTTCTCATTATTTCATTTTTTCATTTTTTCCTTATCTCTTATGTCATTCTTCTTGTTTGTTTTTTGTCATTCGTGCTTTCTTGTGTGTCTAACAAACACTAATCTGATGATTGCGTGCTGTAGGCTTCTAGCAGCTGGAGACTCGAAGACAAGCCATTGTCATTACATTGTGTGGGTCCTCAGATATCCCGATAAAACAAATGTTCCTTTTTATTATTAGTTTATCCACCGGAGGAACAGAGGATTGGAGCGGGGAGGGTCCCATTTGAGGCTTTCAGACACAGTTATGCGGTCTGCATTGTGTCTCTGTTAATGCGTCGGTTGCATTTGTGTTTTTTTCTTCTTTGTGGGCTTTGAAACACAAATCAAGAGTTTGCTCAGTTTTGGATGATGCCAATAATGTTTTAGTTGTAGAAAGGAATGCTGCTGGCATGCCGTCACAGTCTAGGGCGACTCACACACACACACACACATGAGCACACACGCACGCACACATACACACACACACACACACGCGCACACACACACAAGATGCAAAAAGCACTATAATCAAAGCCAGATTGGCAGGTTTCATACTTGACTTGCAAAATGTAGCTCCCTCTAGAGTATCTATTGAGGTAATTATATGCCATGTGAGACACCACAGCTCTGCTATTGCAACATAACACATCAGTCTGCTTAGAGATCTGATTTATGGCAATTCAGTGAAATATACTTAGAATGACATGGTATGACATAGAAAATCCAAAATAAGTAGGACTTTTGTCGGTCAAATAACTCAATCATTTCAGTTAACTGTTTTGTGTGTGTGTGATTTTTCTTGGAGAATTTAGCCTACACACATTTGCAACATGCATCTGTGCTTAGCTGTGTACTTTAGATTTAGGCGGGTGAATGGCAAACCAATGTGGCACCAGCAGCGCTTTAGAGCCTGCTGGTTTGCACTATGGGGAGATTAGCAGCCTTCCGTTGGCTTGCTGGACAGCGTTTGTTTAAGGACTTAGCGCTGTCACAAATGCCCCAATGCTTTTTTTCAGCCCCAATAACTGGGTGACCCACTAACACGGGGATAGATGGATGGATGGGTGGGAAAATGGCTACACAGACACAGCTGGCCTGATAAGTCAAATAGAGAATACATTTGGACAGCTTTCGATCACCGCTGATTAAGATGCAGGTTGTTCTTGTGACCGCTGATTGGTTGATAATTGAAACGTCGCATTGCTACAAATCGCGGGAAAAACCCCTCTTGAGCGAGAGCCCGCGCCCCCTCCTCTCCACTCCGAGATGAAAGACGGGCCTCCCGTTTTTGTTTTGGTTCTGCATTGATCGTGTTTTTTCAGGAGGTGTAAAAGCCGGTGTGATGTCTTGATCCAGCCAGCTCCATAAATGTGGGTGACGGAGGAGGTCGGGCTGGGGTCTTCCCTGCCAGGGGTGGCCAGATGTGTGACCTAGTCCATCACGGCCCACTCGATAAGACCGACTGCTGCCAGCATATGGGAACATGTGTTGCATGGAATTCGAGGAAAAATCAGGCAAATGTAAAAACGATGTCGGTGAGAGAGAAACATGGGGAGATAGATGTGGGCAGAAGGACAAATATTCTTTTCAAAGATGAGAAAATGAGGCTGAGGCTCTGTTATTCATGTGAGGGATCTGCAGTTCACATGTGTGGTTCTGTTGGCTTGACTGGACCGGCAGTGTGAGCCCGCAGGGCTTCCATACCCCCAACTTGCTCTACACAAAACATCCATATTCCCAACCCTTTACTAATCTGCGCTATAATAAAACCAGTCTGCCTCACAGACTGGCTAATATGGCCTTTCCCTGCATTCTCTATATCTTCTACATCTCTCCCCGTCTCTCTGTTCCTTTCTCTCCTTGTCTCTTTGTCTCTTTGTAATATTCCTCAAAAACGGTTTCAGGCGAAGCAGGTTCACCAATTTGTCCAAACCTTTAAAGGGACAGGAAAGGCGATAGCGATTTATTAGCCGGGCTATGCATGCTAATAGGCAGCAGGCGCTGCGTGACACGAACATCTGCCCTGATTGGCGGGCTGCCTCTCTCTGTCTCTGATTGGCCCGGCAAGGAAGTTCAGCGATCAGTGAGCTAATGGCAGAAGTCCTGCATCTCGGTGGCCTGTTCAGCATTTGACCCCCCGTTGCGGCGCGGGCCTGAAAGTTCCAGAACAAAAAGCAGTGGGAGAGATAGGCCACATGTTGCTCTGTGTTGATTTAGCCCTCTGGGGAGGAGGAGGAGGAGGGGGAGAGGTGATAAGGATCTCTGGGGGGGTTTATCTCAACCCCTATTGTTCAGCTGGCCAGGATTTGTGTCTGTATGCGTGTCTGAATGCGTGTGTTGGTTCTCTCCATAGGGAGTCAGTGCGCCTTGCGGGGAGCAGATAGATATATTAGTGCTGCTCCAGTGATGACGTTTGACCTCCAGTGGACCAGCTCAGGGTTCGGGGAAAGCGGTGATTACAGTATTATGTTGTGTGATTGAGTTATACAGTAGAACAATGGACGTTAGTCTATGGAAGACTAAAGGGGGAAGCAAGGGAAAGGAGTACCCTGACAAAAGATCTGATACAAATCTCTCAGATGATGTGTACGATATACGGGTAAATCAGCGATGGAAAAGGGACAAAGAGAAGATCTGTTTTCCTTGCTATGTCATATCAATTGTAATACAGTATCTGCTGTACATATGGCACCAGGGTGGGGATATGTACTCAGCATGGGAACTGAATAATCCCAGTGCTCAAAGTGCTCTCATATATAGTATGTTCTGCCATGAAAGCTATCAATTACCCCCGAGTTATCTCCACGTCCTGCAGGATGACTTATCCATCCTGACCAAAACAATGTTTTCTACATAATATTTAATCATGCAGATTTACATTTCCCCCTGGCGGGGTGGAAATAAGGGGGAAGTGTAGCCTGTGTGTGCACGTTTCCGGCAATGCAGGACACATGTGTACCGCACAGTCCAGGGCTATTTAACATCACACATTACATTTTCCATTTTCCATTTTCCACAGTGCATTATGCGTTCAGAGGCCAAGCAGCATATTAAGACGACTGCGCATACAGTATTATATACACATATTAAGGCTTGTACTCAAGACATGATCGTACTGTTGACTTGGGTGGCTCTTGAAGTCAGACAAGTATAGTGCCATCCACCATCATCATGTACAAACAGTCCCGTGTAATGGCCAGCTGGTTTAAATGAGTCATGATCTGTTCTCTAATGTCCCAAACATACCTGACACTGTTTTTGTAGGCTGAGGCCAAAGTGAGGCGCTTGTTTAGGAGGTAGGTAAGGTGTTTACAACCAAACTGCAGGACGATCAGCCTCTGCTGTAGCTTCTGCACACATTGATAAATGTCATGTTTGATGTTGGACAGCCTGGGGCACGTACAACAGCTAGATGTGAGGGGTCAGTCGATTGCACGCGGGCCCAAGACAAGAACTACGCACCCGGAAATGTATTGTTATATATTATAATAGATTATCATTTTTCCGCTGTCAAAAGCAGCTTGGCAGTGTGGAGGAGTAGTAGAAGTAGTAAGGGTATTTTTAGTAGAAGTTAAATCTATTTAAAGTGAATTGATTAAGTTACACCATTGATGGGGGAAATTGTCCTTTGTGTTTGAGCCATCCTGGGGACCCAGCCCGGGGACCCAGCCCAGGGCCCCAGCCCAGGGACCCAGCCCAGGGCCCATAATACCAGTGCCTTGGTCTAGGTCAACGGCAGGAGTCTTAACTGAACATGTTTGTGTGTCTTTTGGTGTGGGGGGAAACCGGAGCAGAGGAAAACCCACGGGAACGCAAGCAGAACATGCGAGCTCCACACAAAAAGGTCCCAGGCCCTTCTAGCTGCTAGGCAGCAGTGCTAACCGATGTTCTAACTGGGGAATTCAAATAAAGCATTTTAAAATGCACGAGTAGCCGCACGAGTAGCCGTCTATCTGCGTCTATCTCCACTTGTGTACATGTGCAGTGTGTTTCTATGTGAAAGCGAGTATTCATGCTTGCTTGCAGGTCTGTGTATGTCTGTGTGTGTATGGCACAGTAAGTGCGCTTGCTAGTGTGTGTGTGTGTGTTTGGAGTGGACAGTCCAGAGCCTCTCCATAAAACAGCTGTAATGGGAACAGCATGCGTTCTCTCACAGTGCAAGTAAGCAGAGAGGGGAGACACTACTGATCTATCTTCATGTTTAAACGGTGGACTCTCTAATGTCTTTAGCAGAATAAACCCTGTCAACCCTGAATATGTCCGCTGTATTTATCAAGTATATGTGGCCGTCTAGATGAGGGAGTCTCTATTCAGCAGGGCTAGCTGTGTCTCTTGTGTAGCATGTACACTATCTATAGTAACACCTGTCTCTGTTGCTGTGTGTGTGTGTGTGTGTGTGTGTTCCAGCTCTGTGAGTGCTGCTCTCCTCCTGTTCTGTACAAACCAGACAAGTGTAAATGGTACAAGAGACGTTTTAAAAAAGAGGAAACGGTAGAAGAACGAGGTTGAGGCTCCTCATAGAGAGAGGAAGCAGTATAGACGGGTAGGAAGGTGTAGAGAAGGGTATAGTATGAGAGAGGTGAAAGCTCTTTCTCTCACTAGAGAGCTATCATGTCAACATTAGCTCCCGTGCTAGTCCATATAAATAGATCCCGTATTTAACCAAGGTTGTTTATTCCCCCCAGCTTTACGACTCTCGCCTGTCCTCCCTCTCTGGAGACACTGGGTGATTTACATTGGTAGTGGCTTCACAGAGGTGTGTGTGTGTGTGTGTGTGTTTGTGTCTGTGTGTGTGTGTGTGTGTGTGTGTGTGTGTGTGTGTCTGTGTGCACGCGTGCGTGTGTGAGTGCGCGTGCGTGTGTGAGTGCGCGTGGTGGGGATTAGGACTCCAGACTGCAAACAAGGCCAAAGGAAATAAAGCTCAAGTCGAAGTATGCAACCGTTTGGGACAGAAAATTTCAACACAGTTCATGCAGCGCAGACATAGAGAGAGATAACACCATTTTATATGGAATCTGCACATTAAAATCTAGATTATTCTGACAGATGATGCAGCAGAGTTTAAAGCTCTGAAGAGAGACAGTTGGAAGACACTGGAAGACAGACCGGTGGGAGTGTCTTTCTTCCTCATCCCCTGTGAATGTAGCAATGTTTTCAGTACAGCCTGCTCTGGTCAGCGTTGCATTAAGCTGTATAGCAGCACCTTTCTTTGGAATGTACCAATTCCACTATCTGTGCGCTCTCAGCAGCAGTTTACCGCTGGCTCGCTATGAGGAAGGGATGCTTTAGGCTTTAGGCTTTAGGCTTCAGGCCACATTGCGATTTTTTTTGAAGTGAAACCAGGAGTGAGGGTTTCAGTGGATCTACCGCAGGCCAGAATCTAAACTCTAAAAAGCTGTAAAACTGTCTGACTTTGATGAACTGTACCAGAGTAATCTGACTTTGATGAATCCCACTCGCATAATCTGAATTTAATGACTAATGGAGACACTGATATAACAAAGTCTGGCGACGCTAATCTTAATGCACTTGCGGGGGAAAAAATACGTAAAAAGAACAGGAAGGTAAAACCGAAAAGATAAAGTGAAGAACTGGGAGATAGTGATAGATGGAAAAGGGTATGAGTCATGGTTGTAGAGAGTCTGGATGAAAGTGGAGGATAAAAGAACTGTTCGGAAGAGCAACATGGTATGAGCAATAGAGGAAATGCGAGAAAGCTCCCCACCCAAAAAACAGCGTGAGAGGGGTCCTGACCAAACTTCTCAGGGTCTGAAGAAATAGAATGTGATGTTTATGGCCGCGTTTGTTATTGTTTGCAGGTGGACGGGGTCTAAATCTCTTCATTGTCTCCTCTACCTCTCCTCTCGGTTAATTTCCGAGGCGTAGGAGCCGTCTAGCCAAGTCTGTCACAGACACGTGAAGCTAGGCCTCACACTGAGCTGACCTGCACCAGACAACAACTTGTCTCTATCAGCCATAAATCTGTCAGAATACGGAGGAATGAAGCGCAACATAATGGCCCCTGTAATGGCCCCTATAATAGCCATGTTCCACATTAATAGATGATTCTTATGTGAGAGTAGCTGTGGGGTACAGGCTATGTTTATGAGGTGGAAGAAACTTCACCAAATCCAAACCAAATGAAGGGATTTTATATGTCTTCCTCATGTCACTGTCAAATTTCTTCTCTGCGCCTTCTAGCTTCATGTGAAATGTAGCCTCTCACCTGCACAGCTGCCAAAAGGCTCCCCCTTGTGTCCAAAGCTATTAACAGACTGAGCTCTCCGGGCCTGATGTTTCTTTTCCAGCTCCACGTTTTCTCAAGCATGTGATTGAACTGCTTGGCACACTTGAATAGATTTTATCGACGTTTAACGTATACCACCAGTGTGTGGGTGTTCAGTAAGGTATTGGCTGCTTTTACGGCATTACATTGCGTCACCACAGCGTTTTTCCAGACGGGTCAGGCTGTCTTCCCCCAGCCTCCCAACCCGCCCCAACCCCTGAGAACGGGGCTCCTCAGCTGGGGAAAACTGCTGGTTGTCCCTGAAGATTGACCCTGGGAGTGGTAGGTTAGGGTCATGGTGTTGGTACAATAGAACTGGCATCTTAAAGGGGTGTTTGACACACAGACATGGACACAGACACACACACACACACACACACCTACATACATACATTCAAAGTTCAACCTCACACACTGCATCACACATCTATGCCTTGTGCATGCTCACACAGGCAAATGTGTATTTACTCGGGCGTCTGAAATTCGCCAAATTCACTAAACACTGTTTTATTTCCTCTCCTCTTCCTTGGGTTTCCTGATGATTGACGTCTGTCCCTGGCTCACGTTTCTTCTTCTCAGGTATGTGTGTTTAACTAAGTGCTCTTAAAAAGTATCATTTACTCCTATCTCTCTCCCTCTCTGTCTGTTTTCCTCATCATCCCTTGGTCCAATATTCCCAATTTGCTCATCACTAACTCGCAGATCAGTCAATCAACACCTAACACCCGATGGCCCCCATATGTGGAGCCTGCAGTGGCATGGCCCTGTGCGTGTTGATGTGTTGTGTATGCTGCAAGCACATAGACGATCTCTTAGTAAACACTAAAGATTGCACTGTTGTCCTGGATTTCATCCTCTGAGTCAAACATGTGGTAGTGATTTCTGGGGTCCAAAACACTGTTTAACATTAATGTATTCAGCCCAACATCTTCGGCGTGTGTGTTTTAATTTACTGTTTTAGTCAGAGTTGCTCACTGGGTGACTCTGCAGTTTTTCACCCCTTCTAAAATTACGGATTTCCCCCTCTAAGCTTCCCCCCAGAGAAAAAGACCTTTTAAATTACAAACCAACTTTTTCTTTGTGTTTTTGTTTTGGCAGCGAGCTTAAAAATAGTGTGACAAGAGTTTTAAAACGCTTGCTTACATTGTGTGTGTATGTGGGTGTTCTCATTCATGCTAGCATATGTTTAAGTAAGTGTGTGTGTGTTTGTGTGTGTGTTTGTGCATATCTACACGTGTATAATTCAAAATGCCAGTTGCCCGCTAAACGCTAATCTTTAAGCGCTTCCTGATGGGGCTTTTATGTGTGTGTGGCTGCACCACATCCCAACAGAGACTGAAATGATCAAGACCCTACTTTTAACCCGCCACCCCCCCCCTACCAAACTCCTCAAATCTCTACCCCAGTAGAGAAGGCTCCTGTGGTTGGGGACAGGGCAGTCAGAGTTCAGGGTGTCTGGTGGCCCTCCCTGATCCCCGGACCATCTCCTGGGGTGCCTTATCCCTGATAAAGAGCTTGTTCATACCTCCCATGTCTACCAGGATGTTAGGACAATGACACTACGGTTTCACAGAGGGCTGGGACCGACTGCATATCCTACATATTGCCGCCAATCTTCAGACCCACGTTTGAGTTTTATTTAGTCTGATAGTCCACCTATTATGGGAGAGAATTATCCCCGTGTGAATCTCACTACACTAAAGCATGTGAGCTGCGAACAGTGCCGGCAAGTCACACCCTCTCAGCTGTACAAACATTACTGATGCAACGCAACATGTCAGTTAAGCTAAGCCTGTATGGCTTTGATTCCAAATGTAGAGAGTTCAACGTATAGCTGAGAACCAGCGACTGAGAGCCAATAAATGGAACGTCAACATCGATTTTATACTTCTTTCTATACACTATTATTAGACAATTATAGGCCTACCACTCTATTGTTCTCGTAAATTGACTTTTAACCGTCTGGTTGGCTAACTAGGGCCAGCTATAGCTACACTGACTGAATACTCAGACTACTGCTGGCCTTGGGGTCCGGCCCCTGTAATCGTGCTGTCGCCATACCGCTGATGGAATACTGCCGATGCAGCACACAGCGCGAGCGTGGACGCTGCTCTCCCAGTGCTTCAAAAGGACATGCGTTCAGTAGAACAATAAACTATGGCCCCAGCTCTCGCGGCTGACTGTAGAATTCAAACAGTCCAATAAAACAAACAGGACCCCCCACCCCCCCCCCCCAAGAGCCAGCGGATGCACAAGGTGGCATGCTGGGGGGGTGGGAGGGCTTTAATGTGCCGAGGAGGCGTCACACTGGAATGCTCAAAAAAAAAAAAGTAAAACAACATTCAGCTTATGCGCTTGTGTGTACTTTATGTGTGTGTGAGAGAGCGGGAGGTTATTCCGGTTTCTTCTCTAGTGGTTGGACCTGGAGCGGACGACAAACCTCTCATTGTGCTCATCAGTAAACAAACCCCCCCTCCGTAGCAGCAGTGTTCCTTGCTTGAGTTACAAACAGGATTTCTTCAGAGCATCTTGTTGGGAATCTTCTGGCAACATTTCTCCCTCCTTGCAATCTCCCAATCCTTGTTTTACTCTCCTGAGTCCTGAGACAATATACCTCTTTCTCTCTTGCTCCCTCTCTCGGGGTGTTTAAGGGTCAGGCGTGAGGCAGGGTGCCGCTGTGGTTGGATGACCTGCGTTCTAAGCGTGGATGTGTTTCTGCTTAGTGCTCAGTGGCTGTCTGAAGAGTAAACACGCTAACAGGTAGCGCTAATCCCGCAGATCAGGGCGCATTAGCCCCAGAATGCTGGCTCTCGTTTCTAAATGTTCCTAAGCGGTGTGAAGAGATGGGAATCGGTATGGATTATCCCCCGTTTAGGAACGGGATTTGAGAATATCCACTTGGCCTTAATTATGCGCACCTAATCCTGGTTGAGTAAACAATCTTTAGGTGCATCTTTACAGGTTTGTTCTTGTGGTATGGCTTCAGTAGGGCTTTGAAATCTGCCATTTGGGTGTGCATTTTGAATGATGAATATGATGCAAGCCTCTAGCCTGCCTAGGGTTTTCCACTGTCGAGACTCTCTCATTGAAAACTGGGTGAAAAACAAGTGCCTAATTTACTGTTATGTAAAATAACCCCCAGTGTCAGTTTCACAAGCTAGAACATTGCTTCAAAGAATGAGAACAAACGAGCAGGTTGGTAATGGGGTTTGAAATGGGAGGGCGTTTCTCCTTGTCAGGCTTAATGATAACCATATTGATGGGTTTGTTTATGACTTGAAGTCTTTCACATAGACAGGACCCACTGGGTTTGAGAAAATGGCTTTTTCAGCTGGCCCTTATAATAGGCAGAGGGATGAAAGGGAATGCATGGGAGAGCTGTAATCGGTGAAATCTTTAATGTCTCTATACGCTCACTAAATAGCAAATTAATACAGGCTGATTCTGATTTCTTATTTTGTGAGCTTAGCCAGTCCCAGTCCGAGGTACTGACTCAGGGGGTGCAGTGGAGAGAGAGTCGTCTTCTCTACAGCCAGATACTGATTATCTTAGCAAAAGCGCAGCCCTGTCAGATTCACTCATTTTTGTCTGGGAGACACAAAGCAAGTCTGACAGCCGGAAAGCAATGTTGATGTGTGGGCATGTGGACAAACGTGCATGTAAATGGTTAGGGAATTAGCAGTACGCTGTGTTGTAGCAGTGCTCCATTACAACTTGTATGAGGAGGCGTCGCAAAAAGCCTGTGTCTAATAGCTAGTGGAGCTGTTTTAGGTCAGAAGTGCTGATCATAAAACTAGATTGATGGCTCTTTGCCAGCAGAGGACTGAAGCTGAGGCAATGGTTATCTACGCTACACCAAATTGTATCCAATAATGGGCACTGGACAGAGCCAAGGTAGTTCAGGGCTATAAATCAGAGGTGATGACATTTGGGCAGTGAGAGAGGCAGCTGATACATCTTTTTAGGAGCTCCTATAAAGTTCAGTGATGTAAGCCCGGAAGGTTCCGGTAGAATACCTATGTGAGAATATCACCGGTGTGTGCTGTGATCATGTAATCAGTTGCTGATAATTCGCATGTACAATTACTCTCCGCGCATGCTGTGCACATGTTGCTTGTACTCTTACTCTTGGCTATATGCACCCAAATGGTAGGCCTACTTGCCAAACACAATACCAGACCATAGAGTGTAATTTCCTGTTGAATGTTTCATCTGCTTACCGGGAAAAAAAGTGAAACGTCAGAGAGAACAATTAACCTTGCTGACATTATTCTAATGTACTGACTCCACAGCGATTTATATCCATATGTTCTTTCCATCGCAAAATGTGAAGAATGTTTGGCCCACGGACTGCTTTCAATGGGGAGGGGGGCAAAGGCAACATTTCCTCCTTTCTGTTTCCTATGTAATGTCATGTCAGAACCAATCAGTTGCCTTCCGAGAAATCAGGTTAAACATGGTCCGATCGAACGCATATTACCCTCAGAGACAGAGAAAGGCCAGTCAGGGTTAGAGTGTAGTAGGTACAGCAAGACAGACATAAAATAGAAACAGAGAAAACATCCAAATAAAATAAAATACAGGTGTAATGGCATTTTAAAAAGGGATGCTCCTCAATTTCCCGGAATTCCCCTTGTGGTTGAAACCAGAGTCACACAAATGTTGTTGTATTGGTTAAAAAAAACATGGAGTTCACACTGGTTTTGTGCCCCACAAACACAGTGGTGTTTCGAGCTTGTGGTTCAAACGTGGGGTTCTGGGGGCACTGTAACACAATTGAGGAGTGTACGTTTAAACTAATGCTGCAGGCAGATGTTGTCTCCAATGGAGACAGGTCTCCACGGTGATGGATGTGGTGTACGTTTGTGACACACCCTGTCTGTGTCGACCAGGGTGGGGTCTTAACTGCTCTCTGGTGGACCGGCAGCCCACACCACCTGTCACGCCATCCAAACCCCCCACCTCCCACCCCCTTACACACCAGAGACCCAAATGAGATATTTAGTGTGATATTTATTGTTGGACCCGGCCTCATTAAAACACATTCGGACCCCTGTCATCAAGTTCTAAACTATCAGATTTACTTATACAATATCCTGTCTTGGTTTCAGTTTTGTATCCAAGAATATATCCCAACCAGAAAATCTAACGTGCAGCGTTAAATGTGCATATCAGTCCTGTGGGCTGTGGGTATCAGATGCTACGGTGATACATCAGATTTCTGTTCTGCTGTAAGACTTTGGCTTTCGAGTGTTTGGGAAGGTTTCAGATAATTTGAAATGAAATACTGGTCCAGCTGTCCATGCGAGATGACTTAAAATATCGTGTCTGTTCATGTATGTTTTCTATTAGCAATGGAATGCGCCAATTCTTGCATCTCTAGATGTAGGGTGGAGATGTCAGTTTGTGTGTGTTCTATCTCAACAAATTGAAATGAAGTCTTAATTAAATGCTATTAATAATTCTTAATAGTACTGTTTCTCCTTTTGTCTTTTATTCCTTTTTTTAAATTGGTTGAATTGGACACCCTTTTGCAAAAAGTGTGTCAGTATTTGTGTTCTGAAGCAAATTTACTTCCTGAATTGTTTTGCTAGTGAATTGAATCCAGCTGTAGAGCAAGCCAGCCAGGTGTCATGTACAGTCAGTCGCTCATTCATCCTTGATTAGGGGCCATTGGTCCTCATTTGTCTAACACCAGGGTGACCTCTTGCTTCTACGATACACACACACAGCAGCAAGGATGTGATGTATCGGCTTCGGCTAAGGGGCAGATGGCCCATTATGCTTATTACAGGCTGTTCTCTCTACTTACACCATAATTTGTTCCCAGATATTTGTTATTTGGGCTTTCCTTACACTCACCCACAGGCACGGATGCACACAGACACACACACACACACACACACACACACACATGAAAGCAAACAGTCACTCTCTATCACTTTCCCCATTTTTTCTCTCTCCCTTCTTTCCTCTCAGTGTCACGAACATGCGCTTCACATAGGGGGCAGCACATCATATCAGACAGGCCTGCTGCAGTACATGACACCACATGTTTTCCTTTGTAAGGCCGTGCAGCAGCTTAAAGATATTGCAATGCGACGATTTTATTTTTAACCACGCGTGAACAAAGCGCGTCTCGACAATGTTTGTTAGCCTCGCATTCGCTGAGAGATGTACAGTGATGCAAAGTAAATGTTCGACAAAAGGGAGAAAGAAAGTAAAAGACAGCTTAGGAATTGTGTATATGATTGAACAGAATTTCTCATTTCATAGTATTATGAAACCTCACATTTTTGGCAGGGTATTTCTATATGCTGTGTGAATATACATTATATCTGTACAGAATTATCATTTTGCCTATTGCCATAAAACTACATAAGGGGACCCGCAATCGCATCACTTTGCCCCCCAGTGGCAGGGATTATACAATGCTTTTAGGAAGAAAAATGTAGCTTTTTACGTAACATCATGAAAATGAAAGCCCAGTAACCCGACAACAACAGGAAATGGAAGCTGATTGCAAAGAATATATTTGTGTTGGTAAATGTAACCCAAAGCAGTTCAATGTCCCGTGTAGCCAGTCTCACATTAATCATATTATCCCGTTAAACAGTCCACCCGCCTGCTAAGATCACTGGTTGCATCCCTCTTGTGTCTTCTTCTCTCTGGTCTGTACTTGACCTGGTAATTGATGACCCACAATGAGCTAATTGCTATTACAGTAGCTAGTGACGCTGAGCCCAGCCAACTGCTAATTATTAATAGGATAAGATAACATTTGATAATAGATCTTAAATACTTTTGGAATAAAACCATTTATATCTTTGAATTACAGGTTTCCATAATGTGTTTAGTCGTTAAGTGTGTTTTCGTATCCCTTAGCATGGTAAATTATATAAAATAATTCTGCCTTGCGGGGTGTATTTTAGCTGTGTTAAGAGCAGGAAAACAGATGAGGTAAGTTTTACTTAGACCAGATGTGTCTTTACTTTAGAGCCAGTCCACCAAATATATTCATCAGAGACGAGCGAACTCTTACATGAACATCACTCAACACAAGCTAATACTCTTATACAGCAGTAGATAATAATAACGTATGAGAACAAAGCCGCCATAGATTGCACAGACAGCCGGCAAAGTATAGTAATCACTGACATTGTAAGTAAGTATGCACATATGTATTAAATATAATTTATATGTATGCCAGAGGCATACAAAGGTATCTTTAGTGCTGACGTAGGGTCTCATAAATGTGCCATGCACATCTTGACAAATCCATTCATGTGGCAGGTACTGAAAAGGATGCACGGAAATGAGTAGTTTGTGCTATGCATTGCCAAGTGAAATAAGCAAGCCTGATTGGCTCTGCAAGCACTGACCCAATGCCATGCTGATTAATTACAGCCTTGCAGACCTTGTACCTTTGAAACATCATTAACAGTTACCTAAGTCTAAACAAATGCTTTGGTTAAAATACACACAAACTTTTTTTCAAGTTAAATTATAGAAGTAGTTGTCATCTGTGGGTAATGGGGGACAGAGGTTCAACTTTTTTGAGCCCATGCCATAATAATGACTTTAGAAATACCGGATGTACCATACAAAATAATGTCAGATTAAAAATAATAATAACAAAAGGATTATTTCAAAATCTGGATATTAACTTGTGATCCCCACCCCCACCCCACACACACACAAAAAGCATCTCCTACCTCTTCCAGGGGGTACTAACCCCCTGTGGAGAACCACTGATGTAAGGGCATGCACCGGTTTGATCCCCATGTAAGGCGGCTCCTGTCTGGGCCGAGGGTCAGCTCAGCTCGGCACCCTCCCTGTGGAGGGTAAGGGACACCTGATACGAGTTCCTGTCAAGCTTGGTTAGTGCCACATCCACCAGGGGTGGTGGAGGGCTCCATTCAGGTCTTGACATACACGCCGGTACATACATAAAAAGATGTAGGGTGTCACTATATCATTTCTATGTCAAGTCATTTCTGCTCACTTGCAGCAAGGTTTGATGTCCCTGGAAGGTCTCAAGTTACCATAGTGTTGGTTAGAATAAGCAGCTAAATCTCTCCCTGAACTCAACTGCAGTGTAGGCCTGCATGTGAATCATACATGTATGTACAGCACATATATATCTATCTGGTTGTGTTGCCATTGATTGTTTGTGGCTGAAACGTAGGGGGTGAAAGGACTAGCTCTTCTACCAGTGTTTTTACAGCACTCCTCTGGCCGTTAAACCTGCACCAGCCGTGCGTAAGTTAAGTTGTGTCACATTCAAAGGAATCCCCCCCTGGTGTTTACTCAGCCATCCTGCTTCAGGGGGAAACCATAATTGCTTGTCAAGCTTTCCCATCGTAAATGTTGAGGCACCGTAGAAAAAGTAAGTCAGATCACTTAGCCTTTCCAGGGGGCTCATTTGTCGGGTCGGTGGCTTTGATACCCTAGCTCCTCCACAGAGCCACGTCCATCTTACATTTTGCCTCACTGTGATCGGCTGCAGGCTTCAGGGAATGTTTTATATTGCTTACAGTGAAAAAGATAGAGACGGTGGATGCTCTTACCACTTGTGTTCCTGTCAGGTGTCAAGATAAACTCGTCATCCCAGTAGTTAAAATTCAATACTTGAGCCACATAGTTCATAATGCAAACCACAATGTCAGTCAGGTCATGCGTAGAATTCTGAGGCATGGGAAATACTATGGTTATTTTGTTGTTGTTGTTTTTTTCTCCTGCAGCTTGAATCCCGCCTTAAGCAAGACACAGCTGATAGTTGGCTCATGATGCGGAGAGGAGTAAACAATGACAGCATGTTATTGTCTGTGGTGAAAATCCTCTCAAGCTCTTCATTCTACTAAACTGTGACTAATTCCTGTAAAGGCTTGGCTGAAGACTTGCAGGATGTTACAATTTAAATAGTGATTACCCAAAGATTTATGTGCTTAGATAGGACTTGATCTGTCGCTTTGGAGATGCTCCATTACACAGTGATCATTAGGAATTCCCTAGCTTTTGCTATACAACATGACCGGGTGGGGAGGAGGGAGGATATAGTGATTTGGACAGGGTGCGTAAAGTTGAGAGGAAGAGGCCTGTGCTGGTTTGAATCTCCAGAGCCACTAGAATAATATAGATCAGGGAAACTAAATGACTAACATCAAGGTGCCCCAAAGCTAGGGATCCCCAATTACCCCTTAATCTCAACTGTTCCAGTAGCCAACCTCAGAAGACAGTGGTTTGTACTGTACCAAGGAGCAACAGCAGCAGAGTGTGGAAGGCAGTTTGTATGTGCTTAAAATGCAGTGCTGTTAATGGCCACCAGGCGCTCAAAATAGAACAAATTAAATTCTCTCTAGTAAAAAAAAAAGTAATTGTACCATTAAGATGATATTATGGCTTTAGGAAGGGTATGTTTTAACCAAGTGGCTTGGTCAACCAATGCTAATAGGGATAACACCAAATTTGGCTACTATAGGCCTACTAACCTAATGAAGGTTCTTTAAATCCAATCTCAAAATGTCCCTTCAGATCACAAATGCTGACCTTCCATCTTCTATAGTCAAAGTAGCTCCAAGCGTAAATATGTATGACTATGTTAATAGGTGTGATCGCTAAAAAAGAAGATGCATGGTCAGTCTGCGCGTGATTTCCCAAGATAAATAGAAAATTAAACACAAACTTGTTGAACACAAGAGTATTTGATGGTTGCCTTTTTATCCCATGTGCGATCCCTGTGTTTTCTACCAAACCAACAAACTGCTACCAAATGCTCATTACTTTGTCATGACCCTTCATTCAGACCCCCCACCCCCATAATACCTCTCCCTCCCTCTCGTACCCTTGTCTGTTTTGGCACCCAAACAGAGGCATTCCCAAGTACATTTTCATCTGTGTTGTCCGTTGCAGATGAAGCCACAGAAAAGTGCTCTGTGATCATAATCTGTTGAAGGCTTTCCATTATGAAATGAAAACTGGCTGTCGAATTGCACAAGATTTCAGGCTCCTCAGCTCTGTGCAATAACCAAATACGTAACATGATAAGCAGGAATGAGAGAGGTATTTGGTTCACCTACAACATTTGATGATGAATGTATTTCGGAATTTACAATCTACACCATTGACACCAGAGCGAATAAAGTTTGACCTACAGGAAAGTGTGCGTGCTAACATGGAATTCTTTTTTAATAACGCCACAGCCCTGTGATGACAGACAGCAGTCGCTGTTCTTTGCGATAGCCTGCGTTTAAAACAAAAGAATAACAAACTCCCCCGCCGGTGCTGGGATATTCTCTTACAGGAGTCCTCTGTGAGTGTCAGAGTGGGTGGGAGGACTGATATCAGTTGAGTAAGTCTCTTTAATATTGAAAGCAACCCGTGTTATTTAGAGTGTCAGCCAAAGAAATGGATGTGGAGAGTGTCACAACCTAAGGTTTAGGGTTTCATAAGCCTATCAGCCCTGTCAGTGCAGAGTAATCGGCCTGAGCACCGACAGTGTCTCCACTACTAGCACAGAACAAGGATTTTCAAGATTAACTTCATCATGTTTCCTTCTTCGTTCTTCTGCTTGATATACCGTTTCACCGCTTCCCTTTCTCTGTTAGACCATATGAATCCTCTCTCTTTCTCTCTCTCTCTCTCTCTCTCTCTCTCTCTCTCTCTCTCTCCCCTGAGAGCACACGTCCTA
>JAODLI010016867.1:0-23329 GCA_027575585.1 Percopsis omiscomaycus
CTAACCCCTATCTGCTCCATGTAATAGAACAATGTAATTGTAAGTCGCTTTGGATAAAAGCATCTGCTAAATGCTGTGACTGTAACTGTAACCTCAGTTAGAGCCAGTCCTATACTGCGCTGTGATTGGCCAGCTTGCATATTTGGGCGTGACTGCGATAGGTCAATTAACCTAGTTAAACAGATAAATTGAATCCACTACTAAAATATCAGCATAACTTCAATGACTCCTTAAAATGAAATGAAATGGCTTGCGGTTGAAACAGGAAGTTGGGGCGGGATGTGTTGAGGGGATCGACATGTTTTGAAAATAGCCGGTAGTGTTCAAGTTGTTATAAAGATAATGCTGCCCATCCCTAGCCTTGTGATACCATCATAATCTTTTGAGCTGAGATTTTTCCAAGAGCATCAGTCTGGAACCTCTTAATTCAAAAGCGTTGGTCGTAAGCCTGGAAGAAGTCTACGAATCTGAGGTCAGCTGGAGTATGATGACATTAACGTGTGTGCCCACTATTACATGCTATTTACAATGACTTTGCTTGAGAAGGTTAGTGCAGCAACCTCTGCAGTTTTATCAAAAATGCAGTGTATTTCTTTATTGAAAGAACAGACAAAATATGTATTTGCTGTGCTACCCGGTTATGGGAAGAGTTTGATCTATCAGTTAGCTGTAACCCATTAACAGGGAAGATGAGACTGACAGAGAATCCCGTTGTTGTCGTGTCGCCAGTTGATAAACAATGTAAGACTTGAAACAAGGATCAGTATTGTCATTTTTTAGTGTTGATAACTGTTGTTGGAGCTAATCTAACAGCTAATTCTGCTAGGCGTTATTTGAGATTTCCTTATCTACCCGTCGTGCTAAATATAAGCTTTGTGTAAGAAAAAGTACTCTTTACACAAATATTTCTGCATTTTGCATAAACTGTCGATTGATTACTGCGTGTTGGTTACGGGTTACATTATTGCACCTGAACTTGAGGTGAAGGTATACGGTAATCGTACTTGTGGAAAAATCAAGATCAGGGTGCTATCACAAGGCTAGCCCGTCCCTGCCCAATGGAAAATGAGTATAGGCCCCAGAGTGCAGGGTGACTATCTGTATTTTCCCAAGAATTTAGTTAAGTAACTAAAACACATGTGTGGGTGTATGGAGGCACACCTGGATGTATTATTTATCTCTCAATGTGTACATACTCTGCTTAGCTAAAGTGGCACAATGTAAGCGCAAGGTGAACTAGGAATGATGCTTTTAAGATGCATTATGCCTTGTGGGCTGCTATAGATCAACTGACCCCGGAGTGTGGTGGTAATACCATGGACTAGGGTTGTGGTTTCCATTAGGTTCCATGTGCTTTGGGGGAAATGGTTGCCAAAGGTCTTATGATACAGTAGGTTGTGGTTGTTGAGGACTAGGGATAAGACAAGAAATGATTAAGTTAATTAGTTCACATTTTATCAGTGTAGGGAATTTTTATAGTAATGGAAAATATTGCCTCTCATATGTTAAACCAACTGAAATTCCCACTTTACATAAAGGCAGTCTTTCATATTTACAGAAAATGGGCATTTACCAGAGAGAGGGAAAGAGTTTTATTTTTTAAAGCACACCTATGTGTTTTCAGTTAGTCATGGGAATATTTTAACCTCCCTGGTTTGTTTTACTCACAGTGCACACTGGCTTTGCAGCTAGTACAAACTTCACCTCTGAAACCTCACCTCTGGTCTCTTAACCCATTAAGACCGGGAGCAATGGAAGCATGGCTCCCTTTTTAAGTCTAATGCGATGTGAGCATGTATTTGATGTCATCGTTCGAGACCCATAACCAATTAAATGCTTTGTGATTAGCTGAAATACACGTTGGGAAGGCGAAATCCATTCAATGATTTGTTGTTTTTATTTTTTTAGCCTCCGGTCAAGGTATACTACCAAAAAATGACGGTCTCTGATACTACGCACCTCGGCGCGTCTGCATTTCCTGGTTCAGACAGCGGAATACACATAGCGATCTTTTTATAAATATTTTTTCTATCAGCACAAACCTGTTTCCTGACACCGGTCAGGACAGCTAATAAATAACTTCCAGCAGGTTCAGTTGCATTGTGGACGCGACACCAGGGACGCTTTTGAGAAAAGGTCTGTCATTAGTGCCACATGACCCTCTTGGGCTGCTGTCGCCACCGAAATGTTAGGGGACACATAACCAAAGCTGTAAATTGTGCTTGGCCGAGCACCTATTTGTGGAGCTAGGACATTGCGGACTCTGTGACCCTACGCTGTGCTACAACGGAAGCCTATTTTAAAACTGGTGCCTTTTTTTTGTGTTTCGCAGGTGCCTCCAGGAAGGACCAGCCCTCGTTCACGCTGCGTCAGGTGAGCTACCTGTGCGAACGGCTGCTCAAAGATCACGAAGAGAAGATCCGGGAGGAATACGAACAGATCCTAAACACAAAACTCGCAGGTACCCACTGGACTTAACAATAGTTGGTGCATAACTGTGCATTTTTGTATTCTAAAGTGGTGGTGAAAGCTAAAGTTGGCATTTTCTGTAGCATTATTGTCATTATGCTGTTGGTGTGCTGTAGACCCTGAAAAAAACGGTGTGTGAGATGTACAGTATTGGGTTTAGTAATTGGAAAAAAAGACTAGCTGTGTCTTTGTTCAAAGCAGGCGCATCAATGTTTGTATAAAAGCCTCATCATGTTACTGTCTTTCAGAACAATATGAATCTTTTGTGAAATTCACACAAGACCAGATTATGCGAAGATACGGCGCCCGGCCCGCCAGTTGTAAGTATAGCGAACAGCACTTTTTTCTGCCTCTTTTTATTTTCTTCAAATAATGAAGAAATGATAAAACAGATTCATGCTGCTCAACTTTCTGATTTCTAAAGCCCCCATTTAATCTCTCTGCTGTGTTTGCAGTGCTCATCCATTATTCATTTCCTCTGTTTCAGATGTCTCCTGAACTCTAATCGACGAGGTCTCAGCCTCTCACAAGATGGCTGTTCCCCTACTGCCCCTCTCCTCTACATGATATCAGTAGTTTTCTTTATTTTTTCCTCATGCTGTTCAGGTGCCATGTTATAGCCACTTTTTTTTTTTTTTTTGCCCAAGACTGACTTCTTATTCAAATTATTGCTGCAGGCCAAAATGTTAATAAGCTCTTTGAAAATCTTGACTAAAGCAGAACTGTGTCAATCTGTCGCCAGCGCTGTAGAAAAAGCTTGGCTAATGTGATTGTTCCTTATATCCTGCCAGCACTGCCTCTGCAGCAGCTGTATTAAATGGCTCCTGCTTCTCACATTCTTCGACTTTACTTGTTTAATTTCCCTTTCAACTCTACCTAAGATTGTGGATTTTTTTCTCCCTCTTTTGAAAAAATAAAGTTCTGTGACGAAATCTAGTGTCGTAAATTGTGTAAATGTATGTATTTTAAGACATTTCTTGTATGTATTGGAGCTGTTGGCTAATTTGGTGTGAAGGGATATTCACTAATTCATGGTATGTGTATGTGTTTTTATAATAAACGGTGAACATTACTTCTAACAGCATGGTTCAAAGTAAGAACAATAATTGTATATAAATAATATACACACTTGGTTGCTTATTTGTAAAAAAATATATAAAAGTGATTATGAATATCTCAATAGTATTTAGTTTTAGCAGCTTAGCCTCTGCACTTAATGAGTTGCCCTTTTAGCCCTCAGTGGTACACCTGCGCTTGCAGCTTTGTGCAAAGAAGGGAAGTTTATTTATATAGCCTTCACATTAGTCTCAAATGGCTGCACATGCCCAAATTTTACATGGAAACAAATGGAAACCACTTCACCTATTCCTCTCATCAGGCAAGGAAAAACTTCACCCAAAAAAGAAAACGGGTTAAAAAATGGAAGGGACCACAGAGGTCCCTACCTATCCAACCCTTCTTGTGAGGTATGATGCAACACATTGGCTACAATACAAGAACTCAAAAACTATATTTGTCACATACATGTGTTTGATTTTCTGTTAATTGTGACTAGAAAAGCTATTTAGAAAGTTAATTAGTTTAGATTGAGACATTTTATGTAGCATATAAGCCTAAACGTTTGATATCGCATACCATATAATTTAACATGTATTTAGGTCTATATCTTATCATTGAATAATTTAAGTTGATTTTCTATTAAAAAATAAATAAATAAAAACTTCTACATTTAATAAAGTTAAATAATATGGCAGCATGCCAGAAAATCGGTGGTAAAATCATTGCTTTCCCTTTGAGACAGTGTTACATGAACTCTGGTTAAGCAACAACTCTGGCTTAGCCTGACACTTAGCCTGTCCCAACCAGATTAGTTTCCCAGCCTAAATTGCCATAGTAACTGAGCTTGAACTATGTTGAATTTGCTTCATGAATCCAAATGAACTGAAAATTAGTCAGACTAACCGAAAGAAGACTCTTATTTGGTAAACTAACTTCATGGAACAGGGCTCTGGTTACATTTCAGCAAGGTTGCTATACACAATCGAACATGTAACTGTTACATGTCCTATTACTGACTTCACCGCTTTGTGTCACAGTAACACAAAGGGGTGATGTCAGTAATAGGTTTTATTTTTCGAAATTCCACAAAGTTATTTAGTCTTCTATCGGGCTCTAATAGCCATTATTTACCACCTTTTTATGGTCAGTGTTATCAGCGTTATTCATGTCTAATAAAGGTATGCAGGTATGCAGGAATATGAAATATAATGGCATAAAAAAGCATGTTACACAGAGATGATAAACAGTTTGGGAATTTGAAAATTATTGCTTTAATTCCTTCACTGAATCTTCAAGGAATTGTTTGGCACCACAAACAAATACAAGAAAACTGTAATTTCCTCCTAAATGGTGGCGTTGGATCTTCAGAAAGAGTGAAGAAAGGTCCGTCTCACATTCCCAAAAACTTTCACCAAGGAGAATGAAAGTGAAAGAAACCAGTGGCCGAGTAGTAAATGGTATCATTGGTCTTTTTGCCTGAACATAGATCGCCATCTGCTGTCCATATATTGGTTTGCAAATACTTCACGTAGCCTATTTGAAAGGATACGACGATGCTGGATAAGCGTATTATATTTCAACCTCTATAAATAATATTGTGGATAGATTGTCTAGCAATCCATTGTGAGCTCACAGTGACTGCAGAAACAAATTGTCCCTTTTAATAAAGCTTTAAATGTTGGCTAATAATGTTGTGCGACATTATTTAAAGGGGTCTCACACTCTGAAAACACTCCCTTATTCAAGCCTGCTGATGCATCTGTCGGATCAGCCGGTTTTTCACAAAGGCCCCAAAACAAATAGACTGTTTCATAGTGATTCAGTCTCTAAACCTTATGTTCCGTAATTCACTAAGAACATTTAAGATATCCACAACGTAATTCGTCCTAGGACAAATGCTTCACTTTTGCCATGCATTGGTCATTTTTTTCATTTTTTTCATTTTGATAATTTAGCTTTTTTTTTTGCATAATGTCTTAATTTTAAATATTAAATACATACTGCCTGTGGAAGACATTTTTACTAGTCAAAATGTCTCCTACGGGCAGTGTGTAAGAAGGGCATCCAACTTCCCTCATGTGATGTTCACCTTGGAGTGAAAGGTTCAGGCGATGAACCACTTCCTATAACACACCAGGGTCAACCACTGTGCCGACAGAAGCAGTAAACTTTACATTTACATTTACAGCATTTAGAAGACAATTTACAATTGGGACATTTGTCAACAGTTGAACTAGTTAACCACCAGTTTTTGCAAGCAAATAACATTCTCCTAGAATAAGAATCTCATAAGGTTACTTCCCTCTAGTACATTACTCGAAAGCTATCATTCACTAGAAAGTTATCATTCACTCCTTAAAACAGTCAGTAATTGCTGGCAGCCTAAATTCCGGCAAAGTGCTTGTTTTCATCACACATCTTGTACAACCCATTGAACTCAAACTTAAACTCAAATGCCATCTTGTGGTAGAATGCATAGCCTTTATATTTTAGCCCAGGTGTCGAAGTTGACATATATATTGTGGACATATAGGCCTACTGTATATCTTCCCTGAACATTTTTTATATTAATACACTGGTAATGGTTTGCATTTTTATTTAACCAGAGAAGGGGGGTTATTACTATATTACTAAAAACAACTAGAATGCTCAGCACGTGACGTCACAAATCCAGGTGTGGCTTTTCATTGGAAACAGGTAGGTGGGTAGTTCTAATACGCCCTTATGGCTTCCAAACAAAACCATACACATTGATTAATTCTACGTGCATTGTTCGTGTTGACTGGGAAAAGGGAAGCATCGGCGGTTTGTTTGGGCTAAGGAAGGAAATTCTTTGCTGTGATAGCAATGAAAGCTATAATTATCTTAAGCAATCGTTTCTTTCCTCCGGGCTCTCTGAGACCGTCATTTTGAGTAAGGAAGTTCCCGGGCTTGGTCCAAAAAATACCCCTACATACACGCTATAATAGTGTATCATACAAGTTAAAGAATTTTATACTACAGTAGAACAATTAATGGGGTTTGATACGCCCGTGGACGATCTTGTTTAAAACAAGGTGAGTAATTATTTTTTATCAAATATGCGCCAAATGTTTTGTTCGGAAGAGCGCGGCAAGTTGCAGCAGCATACACGCATTTACAAATAAACTGATCATGCGACCAGAAACAAAATATTTATTTCGTTTACACCAAAACTAAAGTGAGGTTGGGCTGAATGGAATGACGCACGATGTTATCACTGAGTCACAATTCCCAATAGCCTAGGTCTATAGGTTTGTCGTCAACTTGTTTATTGTCTTGTTTAAAACAAGCAGTTATAGCAACCTATAAATCCAAAGTCGTTGTCCATTGAAATGTATGAAATAACGTTTTTGCATACTTAATTGTAAAATCTTCTATCTGGGATAGAAGAGAAGATGGGGGACACATGGGGGGACATTGACATTGAGGCGGAGGAGGAGCCATTCCCCGTGGACAGAGATGGCAGACCTTGGAAGGGAAACAGAGATGAGGCTGATGAGAACAGGCAGTTGGGATGTTGTGAGAGATTCCACGGTTTTGTCTCCAGATGGATGCTTCCAGAACATGCCCGGGATAGATACCTCGAACGTGCCAACTGCTGCCCACCACCTATCTTCATCATCCTCATCAGCATTGGAGAGGTAAGGGCTTCAGTGTCACTATAAGACTTATAAGACATGCCTCGAACTGTGTCTGGAATTACCCTTGTGGTTTAAACCAGTGTTAAAAAACATTATTTTGGTTTAAAACTCGGAGAGCGCATGCCCCTCTCACACCTGAGTGGTGAATGGCTTGCGTTCCTTGCTTCTCCTCAGGCCCACTCCGTTCTCAACATTTACATTTACATTTACAGCATTTAGCAGACGCTTTTATCCAAAGCGACTTACAATTAGTATATTTGTCAACAGTTGAACTGGTTAACCACCAGTTTTTGCAAGCAGATAACATTCTCCTAGTATAAAGACAGCATCATGTAACAAGGTTACTTTACCAATGCATTTGCACATTACTCGAAAGTTTATCATTCGCTGCTCAAAACAGTCAATAATTACAATAATCAAAGTTGTCATTCACTCTTCAAGTTATTCATTCGTTCTCTACCTCCTCCCCTTACAGCCACCCACAACTCGATGAGTGTGGGCAGAAATATGCAGTTTTTGGGGTGCTATTATACAATTTAGAAGTATACCTTTAACTCCCTGCCTTAAACTGGAGTGACATACATGATCTCTCAAACTGTTTTAAATGCTGGTACATTTTGACATCGACATATCCTATATCACACAAGTCATCAGGTCATCGTCCTGCAGAGCATGTGTAGCTTCTATTTCTCTGTGATGTTAAAAATCAAATCTGTGATATTTGTTGTTGTTGTCACATTCGCCACTAATTGCAATGATATAATAATAATTCATCCTATATTCAGTTTTTATAACTTTCTTTTTTTATGATGCAACTTTCCTTGAAAAGCTTATGTTAGGTGCTGACCCTTATACATCAGCAGTTGTTAGTATTATAAGTGCTCTCGTTGGCTCACAAGCTGTCTAGGGTTTTGAAGTGACCACTTACTTACTATAGGTTTCATCCTAATGAGCCAGTGAGATTTAGCAATAGTATGTTGGCAGCACAATGGACATCAAAATGTGAACCATCTCCTCACTTCATGCAGCTATTTGACTACTGAATACGGCCAACATCTAAACAGAGTAGCCCTTGTATTGCCATCTCACCACTTCTTAATAGTAGGACACCTCCGAACAGTTTATTCTTGTAAATGTCTTCATTCATTCAGGGTAATCCCCATAAATGGGCATAGCGTCAAGACAAAAATACAGGTTCCTATTTTGCATGCAAGATAACTTTATGAGCAATGTGTCTTGGTTCAGTTGCTGAGTCACGTCAACAGAAGTAAGAGACATTGCTATGTTAGGTTGTGCATTTATATGATGTAGCTACACCCTCACACTAGCTTAATGGTTACTAGGTTATTATACGTGCACAATGCTTTTGTGAGAGCATATATTTATTATAGATTTCTAATAATATGTACTCTTTATTTAATCCACAATGTTTGGGCAGCTGGCAGTCTTTATCTATTATGCGGTATGGAAGCCACAGAAGCAGTGGGTGACGCTGGGTGAAGGCATCTGGGGGAGCCCCCTCACATACAAACCCGACCACAGGCAGGAGGCCTGGCGCTTTTTCTCCTACATGTTTGTCCATGCTGGGTAAGGAACGGGTGATGGTCGGGAGGGGTGGTTTTCTGTCTAACCTTGTGCTCACGCCGACATCAAGAGACAAAGAAACAGGAAGTCTTTAATTTCCAATGAATAACCCTAGTAGACTACAGAAGTGCTGATGTGTGCTATGGTTTCCTATGATATGTACACTGCTTATATTTGGCACCCCCACACTTTAAAGAATTTATATTTTGATTTGATTTTGGCTTTCTGAAAGGAAAGAGTCGGGTTTCTTTAAACAAGCGGTAGCCAAGCAATGTTCATGAAATGCCACAAAATGTTTTGAGTTCATATTCATAAAGCATTACTCATGTTTGTAAATGGTGGCCCCTGGGATATTTGTTTTGACGCATGTGGCCTAAATGGTGTGGTCAATTTGATTGCATTGGATTTGATAACCTTTCATCTGAAACCACATTACAGATAGCAATTTCTTTATGGAGCATTTAATTCACACACTATACAGTTTGATGCTGTTCCCCCTCTATTCGCTAGTATTATTTAGAGCTTCTGCTTTTTTCCCTGTAGTGTAGAGCACATTCTGGGGAATCTGGTGATGCAGTTGTTGCTGGGAATTCCCCTGGAGCTGGTACACAAAGGCTTCGAGGTGGGGATGGTTTACATGGCAGGGGTCCTGGCGGGTGAGTATGAACTTTCTTGGGTCAGCAAATGAATTGTCTTTGGCTTTTGATATCCACATATGGTGATTGGAATAATATGAGTTAGAGACATTAAATTTAAGGTTGTTAGATAGACTTCAAAATTGCATAGTTTGTGTGGCAGCTGTGAACACTGTATGTCAAGAGCAGAAGAACTTACTGTATCTCCAGGTTGGTTTTTCCTGTTTGTGTGTGTTAGTGCATGCCACTGATGCTAAAACGAATGATTTTTCTGGCTGTTCTCGCAGGCTCCTTGGCTAGCTCCATCTTTGATCCCCTCAGTGCCTTGGTGGGGGCGTCTGGAGGGGTGTATGCCCTCATAGGAGGCTACTTCATGAATGCTGTGGTGGTGAGTTTGCTTAGCTGCATGTAAATAAAACTGTGTCAATGAGCCTGCACTAAATAATATTTCCACAGAACTTCCGAGAGATGATTCCAGTTCTCGGAGTGTTTCGTATCCTGGCCATGGTGATTATTGGTGAGTATTCCCAAATCCCTAATCTTTTTTTCTTTCCAAACACACTATTGTGTCATTTACGTTTTTATTGATGTTTTCTTCCACCCAGTGGGGTCAGATGTCGGATTTGCCATCTACAGAAGATTTATCAGCCACGAAGCTGGCATGCAGGTATGACACATCTGGTTTTAAGAGTCCTCCTCCCATGTATTCTGTGGCAGCCTCAAATGAATAGAAAACCAACAAAAGGTTTTGCTAGGCTTGTTCAGACACAGGGTTCAAGCCAACCTCTCCCTAACATTGGCTAGCTGTTGCTTTGATTTGATTTGCTTCTGGTCATAGGGATTACCATTAGCTGTGTAAGGAGAGTAAAGAGCCACAGTACATTTCACATTGTCAACAGAAGCCTCTTGCCTGGACTATATAAAAAAAAAGGCTCCTATGAGTGTAAACACAATCTCGCACACCCAATACACCTAAGACTTACGCTGTACACTGTGTGTCCACTTAGGCGCTACAAGCAAATGCCTGTGTAATCACTGCAACACCCATTGCTGAACTAGAAAGTCCCCATCATAGCATACATAGTCACTTAATTGCATACTGGAGCTTGAGGACAAAACAACAGCCAAATACATACTTGTCTTTCCAAACAGGAAACCCGGGAAGTATATTACCCAAATCCCCCCTCCCCAACCACATTATCTTCCTTGTTTTCCCAGTTCAAGTGAGGTCCTTTGTTTTGCTAGGAACTACGTAACTGGTCCTTCCAGTAAGACGGTTATTTACCATTGTTTAGGGACCATAGCTCAGATCAGGTAATGCTAATGATGGGTCTTTGGTCCGTTTAACTGTGGTGGTTAAACAGTTACTCATTCTGACTCCACCCTTTCTCGCCCTCAGGTGTCCTTTGTGGCTCATATTGGGGGAGGGGTGGCTGGAATGACCATCGGCTATGTCTTCTTCAGTGCCTATAACCAGAAACTCCTCAAAGACCCGCGGTTCTGGCTCTGTATCGTGGGTTATATAGTATTCCTGCTCTTTGCTGTGCTGTTCAATATCTTTCTGTCTCCGGCTTCATAGGACTAATAGGAGGTTCCACTCATCTTGAAAGTCACATGTAGCCCACACTCAGGAAGATTTATTTTCCCAGCTATTCAGGGCCTCTGTTTTGCTCAGGGTATTCATATCAGACATCCCTCTCTCTTAGAGTCCCAGAACTGGGGAACTCAAATGAAAGAGAAATTTCAGAAAATCAAGAATAATTAGTACTACCCTTACTAATAATTATTAGAAAGGATAGTAAAAATGTTTTTATATCCATCTTGAAAAGGTGTTTTTTACATTTTAAGTTAAATTTTATTATAGCTTTGGTATGTTAGTATTTTTTAACAGTTTGAATGTGGGCCCTATCCTATGTTACTTTGCTCCATTAAATAAAACCAGTGACGTTTAATGGTAGCTTTTAAAGCCATTTGTCTGATCTTGTTATGTGGTTGACACTTTTGCTGATTCATCAGCAAAGATGGTGCTGTAAATCCCTCACCACATACATTTTCACTTCATTGTAGATTTCATGTCCCATTCTCTAATGGTGCTATTCTACTCCTGTTCATCATTTTCTTCAAAAGCTCAGCCGAAATGCTGATGGCTAAAAATAAAATATGTAAAACTGACTGCTATTGTGTGCTGTTGAGTCTGACTTTCTGTGAATGAATGGTTTAATAAGATTTAATTTCATTCAGAATAAGGTTAGAGAAACCTGGTCAAAACCGTTTATATATAATTTGTCCGAAAAGTGACATATTGCTGTTTATTGGGGGCAGGATAGTCTAGGTGTTCGACTCCCAGCCAGAAGGTCTGAGCCTTAGGGTTGGCCTGCCTGTAAGCCCTTGAGCAAGATGCCCCCAATCCCTATCTGCTCCTCCTTCTACTTTTAGTTGTACTTATTGGAGGTCAATTTGGATAGTGTCTGATAAATTACCTAATTGTATTCTGTTATTCAATATGTAGATTTTATATTTGCCAAATCTACACGTGTATTGACAGTGGTGTTTAATTTCATAACATTTGTTTAATTAAGGATTTATTTGATATATAAGGACCATTATATATTTAGTAAAATAGTGTGATTTTTGATATGCTACTGGACATTATGTAACATGCCTTTTAAGTCTATAAAGGAATCAAATGGTCAAAGATAAAAGTTGGAAACATTTTGTAAAGGCTGCTTCACTATGCTGTGTATAAAACATGACAAAGGTCATTGATTTTGTCTGGTGGATCTGGTGCTAACTACATGTCCTGGAGTGGTTTGAGTCAATAAACTTGATGACCTTTACTGTATGTAGAGGTTGGTTGTTTGCTAGTGTCTGTACGACAATACCTTTTCAAGTCACTGCAACAGTCATAACTTCTTGGCTTCCCTTGACCCTCACTAGGGGAAGCTTCACAAAGAATATAATTGATCTAGCTCCTATCACAGCAACCGCTCTGGACAGTTTATGTGGAACATTCCATGGTTTCCAGACACATCAATATAGCTGAGTGCATTTGTGGTCACTGATTACCTTGAAAACACTCAAACGTTGGCAAATGTGCTGTCCTTCAGTGTTTTAGAGTAATCTTTTCTTAACCTGTATTAAAATGCTATATATTATATATTTAATATATTATAATATTTGTTGTCCTAGTACTAATACTAATATTAGTACTAGTCCTAGTACTAATACTAGTACTAATAAGTGTGCCAATAATCCCTTTTAATTTCGATTTGTAGGCCAGGTCAGTTCCATATTTTTTTTAATTGTTTTCCCAACCAATAAAAAGTCCATTATTGGTGTCTAGACGCAGTTTATATTTTTAGTCTATTTCCAGTGGTAGCGGTATACATATATGAAGCTGTGCAGCAAATAAATGTACAATGTCTTGGATTTTTTGGCCACCAGATCCCACCCATCCAACCTTTGACCAACTGACCAAAGAAATTGATAACATTTAAGAGGATCCAAATGTGCAAAACCAGAGATTATGCTCATTGTAACTGCTATCAAAAGGTGCGTCTACTGACTGATTGTCTATTTAATGAGACATTTTGTGACGCAAAACAAATGTTCCCCTTTTGTATGTTAATGTTATATTGTGTAGTCTAGTAGAAAGTTATTGATCACACCAGACCTGTGTGGATTTGTAACTCTAGTTGCATTAGTAATAGGGAGATCACATCCACTGTGATTCTTTCCAAACTTTCCCATTTGCAATAATTGGGCAGCATTAGATAATATACAGTACTGCAATCAGGTGCCTAATGGATGTTGGACAAGAAGCCTAGATGGAAAGATTTCCAAGATATCCATGTTGATGTTTTGTCTAAAAACACCATGCCAACAGACACATGCATCACCAACATTTTGTTTAGTAGTTTGATATTTTTTTTTCTGCAAATCCTAATTAAATCCTTTTTATTATGTGGGCTAGGACCATGGGGGGTGAACAGAGGCTTTAATGTTTTGCTACAGATCAACCTTCAGCCATATGTATTTTAATCTCATACATGACAGTCATAATATGAGGTTGGACCTCTTGGAAGCTCAAGACTAAACTACAAGTATTTAATGTTAAAGAGGCATAATAATGTTTATGATGGTATTAAGAATACAAACCTGTTCTTGCCAACTACCAATACAAACAACCCAAGATTGATTTTTTTGTAAATGGGATAAAATTTGGTGTCAACTGGATGAGACAACTTGATTACATCCAGAGAAGGGCACCAGGGTATGAAATCGGACATGACTCATTGATTTGCGCACACTAGTAGAAAGTTATTGATCACACCAGGCCTGTGTGGATTTGTAACTCTAGTTGCATTAGTAATAGGGAGATCACATCCACTGTGATTCTTTTCAAACTTTCCCATTTGCAATAATGGGGCAGCATTAGATAATATACAGTACTGCAATCAGGTGCTTAATGGATGTTGGACAAGAAGCCTAGATGGAAAGATTTCCAAGATATCCATGTTGATGTTTTCTCTAAAAACACCATGCCCACAGACACATGCATCACCAACGTTTTGTTTAGTAGTTTGATCATTTTTTTTCTGTAGGTTTATGGAAAAGTAAATCTCTATTCAAATTAAAACCAAACAAGCATTTAGGCATTTACTTTGCTAAGATGGATGTCAAACTCATTTACTGTTAGGCTGTGATCTAAATGTATTGGTTGAGCGGTGGGTATTGACTTTTTCCTTTTAGCATAGCGATGGCACCCTTCCCTAGCCAGCTCAGTTGTCCTCTGTTCCTGCTAACTCTGGACAGAGGAGGGTTATTGAAGTTCAGGTGACGAGGCAACGACTGTCAACATTTTGGTGACAACGTCACGACTGCATGACCCGGGGAGATCCAAATCACCGGCAGTCTGCTTGCTGCTGCAAGGTAAATGGAAATGACAACTAAATTGACCTCATTCTTGATAAATAAAGTTGCTGCTGGTGTGGATGCCTTTATTATGGCAAACAGGACAGCTGGACAGAGCTAAAGGGAGACACTCACCAGCCTGGGATTTTGCTATAGCCATCATACCATTATTTTTTTTTTTAGTAGGACATAGGGTGCATAGTCACCTAACATTAATGTAATTTCATCTTTCCTGATGCAAGGTATGTCTAGCAAATTCATTGCTTAAGTTTTAGACAAATATTTTGCATTAAAATTCACAATTTACCTTTACCTTATACTCTTTTTACTTCAAAACTACCTCTATTTTTTCATACAACATTCTTGTTTCCCATTAACATTTGTTATCCATTTATAGACTTTTTTGGACAATGTTAAAATGTATTACACCCAATCTAATTTATTATGAATAATCCTTTTTTATTTACTACATGCTAGTCACAACAATGGCCAAGTGAAGATGGGGGATTGGAACTTCCTTGGGGGGATATTAGAGGAGGTGCATATCCACTCTACTATGGTAGGCAAGATCTGGCTGACCATCCTGTTCATCTTCCGCATGCTGGTTCTTGGGGTGGCCGCTGAGGATGTGTGGAACGATGAGCAGGCTGACTTTATATGCAACACAGAGCAACCCGGATGCCGCAACGTATGCTATGACTTGGCTTTTCCCATATCCCTCATCCGCTACTGGGTGCTGCAAGTCATCTTCGTGTCTTCTCCCTCGCTGGTCTACATGGGCCACGCTCTCTACCGGCTCCGTGCTCTAGAGAAGGCCCGGCAGAGGAAGAAGGTGCTACTGCGGCGGGAGCTGGAGATGGTGGACGTGGATATGACCGAGGCCAGAAAGAGGATTGAGCGTGAAATGAAGCAGCTTGATCAGGGCAAGCTCAACAAAGCTCCTCTCAGGGGCTCTCTATTGCGTACCTATGTGGCACACATTGTCACTCGTTCTGTTGTGGAAGTGGCCTTCATGTCAGGTCAGTACATTCTCTATGGCTTTCAGCTATACCCGCTATTCAAGTGTGAGCGGGAGCCTTGTCCGAATGCTGTAGACTGTTATGTCTCAAGACCAACAGAGAAAAGCGTCTTCATGGTGTTTATGCAATGCATCGCCGCAGTGTCCCTATTTCTGAACATCTTGGAAATCATGCACCTGGGATACAAGAAGATTAAAAAGGGTATCTTGGATTACTACCCACACTTGAGAGATGACAGGGATGAGCTCGAAGACTACTATGCTAATAAATATAAGAAAGAATCGGTTGTGCAGCTGGGGATCGGCGCAACACGGAAGGCGACAATTGCCTCAGCACCCAGCCACTACAACCTCTTGATGGAAAGGGCCCAAGCCACAAATATGTACCCAAACCTTATAAACCCTTCAGCTTTCGTACCTCTTCAAACTGAGTCAGTCGCTCAGAAGGTGCTGGATGACCCAAAATGTGTTGTTCAGAGCTTCACTGAGAATAATTGCAACTCTGCCAGCACCAGTAATGAGCCCTGTGATTCAGTTAGCCCTTCAAAGCAGGGAGAGGCAAATGATTTTTCACTCCATCCCCCACACAGTGAGGACGACCTTAGTGACTTAGGGAGCCCGGACTCTCCAAAATGCACAAGGAATTATACTTCCTCCTGCCCTACACTGCCAATAGGTGCAGTAAGGAGACCGTGGAGGGGTCATGGTTCCAACTGCTCCACTGTATTGGAGGGGAAGAGCTCCGACACAGACTCCTACGAGGCTGCTAAAACCAGTGGTGGGCACCCCTCTGGAAGATCCCGGTCAAAATCAGATGCCAAGCGACACAGTCGGCCCTCGACCCCTGAATCGGCGGATGACTCCAGTTTGGAATCACGGCACAGCCCAAGACCACCTTCCTCTAACCGTAAAACATCCATGGCTAGTAACACAAGCAGCAAGCGAGCACCAGACTTGCAAATCTAGATTCTGAAAATAGTGAAATTCCTGGCTCAGGCCCTGCCTATATTGAAGTTTGCATGTAATCCCTGTTTGTTTTCCATGAATTGGAAAGGTCTGAAACTGTGAACGTTTTGATAGACTGACAAAACAGGGGGTCTCCTTGCCGTACACTGAGAGGCTATAACCCCCAGTGACCATTATTAGAAATTAGCAGGCAATGGTGTCTCATAAGTGACTGTTTGTGGTTTTGATATCATAACTCAAGAATAATTAAAGTAATCATTATGGTTACTGCATGTTCTGGTAATGCAATTTTTGAAGGGCTTTTTGGAGAATATGACAATGATTTGACAGTTGTTTGGAATAAATAAAGTTTTTCTATTGTGTTTGACTGGATACTTATACTTTGTGAACATAGTATTTAGATTTATATACAGTACAGGCCAAAAGTTTGGACACACCTTCCCATTCAATGTGAATGGGAAGGTGTGTCCAAGCTTTTGGCCTGTACTGTAGTTTGAGAGCCACTAATTAAAGAATATGCATGTACATTATCACATTAAAAGTTGTGTCTCTCAGTACTCCTAAAGTGGAAATGTTATTAGGGTCTAATAGTTGTGTGCAGACAGTTTGGCAGGCAGGACAAAAATGTTTTTTTTTTTTTGTTTTTTTTACTACAACAGCTGAATTATTTAGTTACTTTGCACAAGGCCTTGGTACAGAAAGGAAGAAAAATAAATTCTAAACAAAACCTCAGAATTAGCTTTCCCCGTTTAATTTTGGTCAAATATTTGGTTCTTATTTAAGGGTAATTGGTGACAAATAGCACAAAAACAAATACAGAGTAAAATAATATTACTAATACTCTTCCAAACACAGATCATGCATAAGTTTGACTCCAATATCCATGAGTTAAGCACAGATTTGTAGGGCCTTAAGGAAGCACAGGTCTTTATCAAATGACAGCCAATACTGAATTAGCAGGGGAAAAAATATATATTATATATTTATTTACAAAATAAGTAAATAAACTTCTAAGAAGTGTAATCAAAAAGTACTCTTTAAGGAAAGTAGCAGAGAGAAACACTGCAGTCACTTAACAAGTCTGTTATGTCATGAAAAGCAGATAATAAAAAAAAAACTGCAGCTACTAAGTAAGGCCTACTTAGTAGCTGCTCCATCTTCTGACAAGGGTTCTTGGCATGGAAGCTAGGGGAAATGAGAGAAAAACAATAACCATTAACCAATAGTGTTTAGATGTTGCATTATAAAATACACCTGTGATTTTCAAAATGTGGGTCAGGAACCACCAATGGGGGAATTGGGGGGTGGAGTTGCCAGACCTTTTAAAAATATGCAATTATTTATAATCTAGTTTTACATGCATAGATTTTTCAAGTGGTATTCATTATTCTTCATAGCAAACTATGAGCAACTTATTTTTGGGGGTTGTGGCTTTAGAAGTTTGAAAACCACCAATATACACAGCTCATACCTATAGATTACAAAATTAACAGAAAATATACCTTTGTTTTGAGGTCTTTATTCTCCTCCTCCAGCAGTGCACACCTCTGTCTTAACTCATTCACCTCCTGCTGAAGAGCTTCCGTTTCGGCCGCATCAGCTGCACCCAGATGCTGCTTGAGAAAACTGAAGGACCACTAGTTAAAGAATCTACAACAGACATTTGGAATAGCTGGTACACCTAAATTGCTAGCCTGAGAGAACAGTTATGAACCCTGTGTCTGAACAGTTATACATGGTCATAAAAGGTTTAGTAGTATCGAAGGATGCTCCAATGCATTGTCAGGCTTCTCTGATTGTTCATATAACACCACCAGTACTGAAATACAAGAGAAATAATGTGATTAGATCCTGTTCCACAAGAGCAGAAGCAAATTATGAAGCAATGCTAGTTTCATCACAGGTTGACTAGCTATAAAGACTAGCAATGATACATAACAGCAAGGGTTTGGCTAACATAGGCTAAAAAAAAAAAAACACGTACCACTGGTTAGACTATCCAGAACACCAGCCTTCTCCAAGTATCTCCGAAACTGTTCTCTTTTTGAATCAGAAGTCTGGTAATAAAGTCATAATCAATCTATTTAGAATGAAAATGTGCAAACAGAAATGTCAAACTAGCTAGTGTTTTCCTGAAGTAGGGAACTGCCAGTCAGATAAAACAAAATGTTGACGGAAACAAGACTTTAAAAAATGCAAATAAAGTGGCAAAGTTACGGTTACTTAACAAGTAACCGTAACGTTGCCACTTAAATTAACAACTAACAAAACCCAAAGGAAGTATCTCAGGTAACGTACCGTGGTTAATTGATTACCGTGCCTTGTCACTCTTGAATCGCTAACTGTTACCTAATGTTAGCCTAGCCAGGCAATCAGTATTGTTGCACGTGACATTGCTTTATAACATATTAGTTAATACATAAACTCACTTACTCTGTAATGTGCCATAATGATGTCGAACTTTGTTTTATTGCAAACGACAGTGAACGTTAAAGTTACACGAGTCCCAAAAGCCGCAACGCTGTCGTACCCTTTATTGCAGGTAACTGCCGGCTGGATGTATTTGCTACTTTCGTTTATGTTCTTCCATGAAGAGGGTGCGGGTGGGGGCGTCTACTTGCTTGGGACGCTGTGAATTAAACCACGTGACTACCGACAGTAGCCGAACGTGACTTACCAAAGGGAAATTAATTCAGCACTGGAAACTATTTTCTGCGTTTGCGAAAATAAAATTAAGTAACTTTATGTTCAAACTCGTTTTCACGCACGAATAAAATATAATAATACACGCGAAACGCGGGATTTCTTCCACCCCATTTCTTTAGTGCAGACTAGTCTTATTTCTCGGAAGTGGTTAAATATTGCCATCTGCTGGTATAATATCATAAATACTCTCATTGTTTACATGCTTTTTATTTTGCCTTCATTGAGTGTCGTTATTTAACCTAAATATATCTTTAAAAACAACGTTTTAAACTAATATGTATCAACTGAATTAGAACACGTGTGGCAAATGTACGGATATGGTTGCTATTCAGGTGATAGGTCACAAAACAAGTATGAACACTAGTCAGGTGACAGTGAAAAGCCTCTGCAGAGTGACAGCCGAATCGACAAATGCCAATTGGTCTAGTAATAGGTGTAGCCAGTAATAATTGGGGGCGGGATTAAGTGCGAGGTTTTTTTTTTCGTAGGGAAGGAAACCAGAAGGAGATGAGTGGAAACACGCTAGGTCTCTATTTGGCATTAAGATAGGTATTATTTCAACGGCTAATTCGTGACGTTGAAGCATTTTCAGGCGCAAGCACGGCTGTGTTAAAAACAAGTGCGGGGGGGATAAGGGGAAGGACCGACTTTTGGTCAAAATGTCGATTCAGTATTCCGATGTGGAACCGCTGGCTGACAGCTACGGGGTAGCCGACTCGTTCCCCAAAGATTTTGGTTATGGAGAAGATGAGGCCGACATCGAAGACAGTCCAACACCATCTGATAGCAAACCAAGAATCCTCCTTATGGGTTTGCGAAGAAGTGGAAAATCTTCAATACAGAAGGTAGGAACAGGCGTTGGTGATGAGCTGTATATGTCTGGATCTACACGCTACGCCTTCTAGTCCATGCAAGGGACGTTAGCCTAACGGCTAGCTAGTAAGTCTTAGCATGTAGCAAGGTTTATGAAGAGGCGCTAAACAATACGGTTGATATTGGCAGGATATGTGTATAATATATGTATAAGCAGAACTCGATCAAGACTAGCGTTACCTTCTAATACAATCTAAAATTGTAACTATAACGTTACATGATTAGAGCAGAGACATGTTCATTGCATCGTACTGAGATATGTGGACACGTGACTACTTGGAACTGCTCCTCCCCTATCAGAAAGCTACTGAAAGCAGCTTTGATTGATCGCCCTCACATGACCGAGAAAATGCCGCACCTTTTGTAGCATCTGCCACCTCTGCTAGTCATCGCATATTAAGTATTCTGCTTAGAATTCATATATTAAGTATAGCATGTGGAATTTGTTCAATATGGCTTTCATTGTTTAGATGAACTTTGCATTTAGTGCCACTCATTCTGTTAACCCATAATCTCTCTATTTACGTTTGAAACACAACTTCGTGCTATTGAATTGCCCTAGAACTTGGTTAAGTTTTGAGATTCTGTCATTTCTTAAATTGACACATTGATTTATAATTTATTGAGCTCTGGCTGTGTTTTTCAGCTTTATTCTATTAGTAATATTAAACTACACAATCCACTGCAGATATTAAAGGTTCATACAACTTCACCATTCTCCAAATAAGTATTCTCCCCTTCTCTATATTGAAGGTTGCATTGACAGTGGCCTTTTTTCTGTGTACGAAAGTGATCACCTCTCCTGTAAGCCTCTAGAGGAGTATATGAGAAACATGTGATTTGTTTTTTTTGCTGGTTCATTGTGTACCCAGTGACCCAACTGCCAACTCATGGTGGCAAAGCCTTGGCGTGTGGAGCAGCCATTCCCACACACAGCTTTGCAGACCTGCCAACATTATGTTTTTAAAAAGTCAATGGCAGATAAAAATTCCAATCCAGTTCAGATTATTTTTTTCTTATATATATTTATTACCCAATCCTGAATTAGCAAGCTCCACCTTTGCCCCCATCAGAGTCCAAGTCTAGGGTAAGTCACAGACTTACTTGTGTCAATGTGTACTTTTAACTCCATACATATCCAAGTACCAGCATCACCTAAACAAAATGGAGTGAAACTATCTTGGGCCTAATTGGCAATCAAAATGATTCTGTCATTTCAGGTGGTATTTCACAAAATGTCTCCCAACGAGACCTTGTTCCTAGAGAGCACAAACAAGATCTACAAGGACGATATCTCCAGCAGTTCCTTTGTCAACTTCCAGATCTGGGATTTCCCCGGTCAGGTGGATGTCTTTGACCCCACCTTCGACTACGAGATGATCTTCAGAGGAACTGGGGCATTGATCTTTGTCATCGATGCTCAGGTGAAGAAAGCAACAGGTTTAATTACCCAATAGAAATGCATGGAATTAAATGTACAGATGTCCTTAATTACAGTCAAAACCATGTATTTTTTAATTTGACGAATTGGTGTTTACAACAGACAAGCAATGCAATGTTTGTACTGGGAAGAGGCACAGAGTGTCACATTGTTCTGAGATATCTGTAGCAGGTAATAAATACAGTGGCATAAAATAGCACTTCATTGATCCCAGAGGGAAAATTCAGAGTCTGTAAATTTGTTATGTCAATCATTCCATTAGTCATTGCAACAGAAATTTGAGAATGCCACTTCTCACTTTTCAGCTATTATTATTATTTTTTCATCTTGAGGTTCCGGAACCGAATTTCATAAACATTCCGGAAATGGGGCAAGGTTGACCCTGGTTACTCTGCTGTCAAACCAAAAAGTTGCTGAGTTCTTGGTTCTGGATAAAGTTTGTGCTGTGAAAGAGGGGCTTTGAATGCTCTTTACCATTCACGGTTAGGTTAAATTAAGTTGAATCCTTGTTTAAACCTTTTAACAGGATGCCGGTTGCACACATGTCTCAGCGTTTTCACTTGTGTTTTCGGAGCTTTTTCTCCACTCACACTGCCTGCGAATTGCTGCCGAATTAACATGGGGGAGCGTATTGATAGCGGGTCAGATCCGTGTTCGCTGCAATGCATGTGTTCAACGGCCTTTAGAACCAGGTAACTGCTAAGTAGATAGTTTTTTTGCGTCAGTGGTGGCGGAGAAATTACTCAATGCACAGGATATAAGGTTATGCTTGCATGGAGTGCAGGAGGGGTGCATGGAGGGGACAGGATAGCCTAGGGGTCTGGGTGTTGAACTCCCAGCAGGAAGGTTGTCGGTTCGAGCCCCAGAGTTGGCCTACCTGTAAGCATCCTTGAGCAAGATGCCTAACCCCTACTTGCTCCATGTAATAAGCATCATGTAATTGTAAGTCGCTTTGGAAGCGTCTTCTAAATGACCTAATTGTAATTGAGTGCGTTGAGGCTGGTAGCCAAATGGATCCATTTACAAAAGTAAGTAGCCGAAGACATCTTGCCCTCCTCAAAGATGGCAATGGTGCGTCTCATTGACGCACACCCCGCGAATTGGCTTATTTGTAATCTATTGCGTTGATGCATCGCCCCGGCCCTAGACACGGAGGCACTGTAACTCCTAGTTTCTCAACTCAAAACACATGCAGTTTTCTCTGTGTCAGACAGTTGAGGCTAGTTTGTCTGAGGTTAATTAAGTCGGTTAGTTTAGTTAAGGAGGATTAGGTATTGCTAACTGTGAAAACCAACTGTAAATATTATGAAGCGTGATTACTAATGGAAAAATATAGGTACTTTAAAAAAAATTTAAGAAACATCAAAATACACAAAAGGCACAGGTATTTCACTGTCTGAGACGGCATGTCTTAAATAAAGGTTTTGCTTCCTTCAGTGGAGATTAAGACTACAATATGCCGGAAGCCATGTTTGATGACCCCATGAAAATATACATGTATGCGTGTGTTTTTTAGGTTTATGTTGTTCATGGTATCATCCCCTCCCCCAGGATGATTACGTTGAGGCCTTGGGCCGACTCCACCTCACAGTTTCGCGGGCCTACCGGGTCAACCCTGAGATAAACTTCGAGGTGTTCATCCACAAGGTGGACGGCCTGTCGGATGACCACAAGATTGAGACCCAGAGAGACATCCACCAAAGAGCCAACGATGACCTGGCGGACGCCAGCTTAGAGAAGCTACATCTCAGGTACAAACGGACGACTGCTTGCATGTCAAACAACTCTGATAAAAACAGAAAGTTATCAGACTTTGTGGCTATTTGCCGTTCCTATAGCGTCTTAAAGGGCCAGTGTGTAGTTTTAAGTGACATCTAGTGGTGATTGTTGCGAATTGCAAACAGCCAGTCACTCACGGCGTACCTCCACCTTTGCAAACACGAAGAAGCAGCTACGGTGTCCGCCGTAAAAGAAAACATGTCGTCGTCTGAGACAGCCGAGA